>JBAWJY010000084.1:0-121034 GCA_037356115.1 Neofusicoccum sp. Z2
ATAAATACTATAGTATTTATTAAATACTATAAGAATACTATAATACTATACTAATTTTATAGTATAGTATTAAATACTATTAAATACTATACTATAAAAATAAGGTTAAGGATACTATATACTATCCCATCCTATACCGTAGTGAGCCATATTACTAGCGTCGACAGTTGCTATAGCGCTTAATACTTATTAGCCGCGGGTTAAACGAAAGGGATAATCTATTTACTTCTAAACTCGCATCTACCTAGAAGCCGCTTAATAGAACCGCGTTTTTAGTGTACTTTTCGTTCAATATTATAGGTATAGTTGACTTTACTAAGGATTTTAGAGGTGTGGCGAATAGTACGGAGCATCCTACTATTAAGGGCGTTGACAACAGCCTGGCAATTTTGGGAGCCTTAAGTCATGTCCTATGGCTTTTGAACCTCGCCTCGCGCATTCCCGATGCTAGAGCGGCATATGCAGGCTTTTTAAGGTAGTGTGTAAGCGAGAGCAAAGCGAAGCAGAAGGTGGGATAGCAGGCGTGCAACACTGCATGAACCCACTGCCCGCGTGCAATCGGCAGGAATGGAACCCAAACAGATACCCCCAGGACATCGTCCCCTATCTACTCAAAGCCTTCTCCGAAAGAGACATTTCAGCCTCACTGCACGAGGAAGAAAATGAAGTGGATGTATTAGAAGTTGCTCGACATCATAGTGCATACCACTGCTACCGTAAAGGATACCCAAAATCTTTCTTGCTAGATAGCTTTACCACATACCATACTCGCGAGAAACCCTCCAAGGTAATAGTTCTTCAAATTTACTGGAGACTCTTGACGCTGTTATGCACTCTTTTGTAGACGAGCAGCCAATTCGTACTGCATAGTCTTGTTGGCCATATCTATTTCGGCTGTGCGGGTCAAAGACACAACCAACATAGTTGCATTCGAGGAACGGTGGGGGCATCGTCAGTCCCTCTGTTGTCTGAGTACTCAGGCAGTTCACAAGAATAGACAGGTGGCCAGCAGCGGGCCCAGGTCCAGGGAGATTCCGGCCATTGCCAGGCACTGCACGACGCAGCAGCATACAATCTTGCCAGTTTTCGAGAGCTTGCCTGATTCGAAAATCAACGGCCAAGTTAGAACTGTGTGGCCGTAATCTCGACTTGTCTTCCTCTTCCAATTCTGAGCATTCCCATGTTGACCAAGCGGATCCTTCAGCGTCAACATACACAGGAGCCCATCTTTTCGAGTCTTCGCCCATATCTGGGTCGTTGTAGAGAAGATTGGAAGGGCACCATGAAAATCCTCCAGAATCCGTCAAAGTTGTGTGGCTGTGTAGAAGAAACTGTTGCGTGATGCATGGATACATCTTCACAATCTTACGAGTTGTTTCTGCCAGAGAGTCCGTGTACTGGAAGTTTTCAGTTCGAGCAAGTAGTCCGGCGATGGCGATGCGGTCGCGTGCCCATGAAGTACTTCTGGTGCGCAGAATGTTAAGTAGCCCAGAAAGGGTGCTCGGCTTGCCCTGTAGTTCTTGGATGAGGTCCGATGCTATTCGATGGCCTGGCTTAGCCATAACCCTCGCAAGAATGTCATCTTTGAGATCTTTGATGACTTTTTTGCTGTGGTCGTGTGGACACCTGTATATAACCTTGACTGAATGGGATACTGAAAGTTCCAGCGCGGTCCAACCGCGTGACCACCATGGGGAGAGAACAAGAGCCAAAGCAGGGCTACCGTCGTCGGCCCAGTCGAATTGAAGCAAGAACTCATCGTGTACCACCGTATGCTTGGCGTGAGCATAGTTGTTGTGCATATGGTTTACCGCCACACGTCTTGCTTCAGCCTCCGTGGGAATGCAGATCGTGTCCCACCATAGCCCATTGCAATTCAACTCCTTTGCCAGGTCAACGAAGTAGGATAGCAGGCAGTTGTTGACTTGGCCTGATGGCTTCAGACCGGCCCCAGTACCGTCTGACCACACATGAGAAACTGCCAAATAATTCTGTTGTGTGCGAGAAGCTGTGGCAGTGTTGCCCGGTCTGGTCGACAGACTTGCTAGTGGCCATGCTGTTCCTAGACCTTGGTTGATTGCATTGATGAGCTCGTGCATGGGAAGTTCTGTGTTCCCACAGAGCTTATCATGGCACTTGTGCAGCTGCTCCTTGAGTGTGCCGTTCTCATCGGAAAACCGACAGACTTCGGGCGTGCAACTGTCATGGTCTCCGTGAGCGAACGCCTCAGGATCGAACTCCGCCAGGTTAATGAGGACAGGTAGATCATCCTCTGCTCTTTCCGATCTGTGAGCCAGGTTCCATAACCTATTTTGACAGATACCCATCCTAGCGGCCTTCTCCATTGATTTAGCAACTCCGTGCAACCTGACATGTAGCGGCCACCTCTGAAACAACACACGATCTTGAAGCTTTTTCATCACCTCTGAACATTCCTCGGGTTTCGCCACGAGTTGCACCACATGTGGCTGGAGCTGCTGCTGCCAGAAGTCAATCACCCCTTTCAGTTGGAACAGTAAATCAAGATCTCCACAAATGTACTCTTGGGACCTTGGATCGGACCGCCAAAGAAGATCGTCGAAGAAGCCTTCTGCAAAACTGAAGAGCCAGCCATAACCTAATTTTGCCCCAGAAAGCTGGCAAGAAGCAGCAACCAGGAACCATTCGCGAATGTTCTCCCAATTTCGACAGCGCGGCATGACAGAGTCAATGATCTTTCTTTGTGCACTGCAGACTCGGGACTGGCATGGTATGAGTTTGGCCAACAGACACTTGAACTGGACTACGCTCAAAAAGTTGATCCCTTTCGGCCCGAAGGCCTCTGTCTCTCTTCGGTATCGACGGGGGAAGTTGACCCAATATAGATGATGCTCAAGACTACTAGTATCAGGCGTAGGTGGTGAGATACTGCGGAGGTGAATGTTGGCGCATTGAAGACTTTCGTTGTTTGACGATGGTGGCTCTGCCGACGCGAACAGTATCCGTTTTGGGTCGAACGGCGGTATCGGGGGTATGACAGGATATGATCGAAGATCGGGTCCCACGGGAATCCGCGGTAAGATAATTTTCTCCATGTCTTCCCAAGGCTCCGCCCCTTCGCTAGCTCGATGTTTAACTGCATAAGCCTGGGATGTTGTATTTGGAGTGTCCGGATCCATTTCCTTGGTTGCAACAAGTGGGTCGCTTAGGTTTTCTTTCTCAGGAGTGTGTTTAAGATAATCAGCGGTGAATGCAAGTAGAGGCTGGACGAGGCGGATACGGTACGTCTTGTAGTTGCAGATGGAGTGGCCAGATGATCAACGCATAGACATGACACATCGCCGCCTGCGGGGCTGCGTAAGGGCTGCTAAGCCGGATGGGGCTGAATGCGGGCAACGCTGCACACCGCAGCAGCGCCTTGTCCGCAAGCCCAACACCTCTCTATATATAACACAATCCAAAGAAATACCACCGAGATTGCCAACTATCAGCCAAGATTGCTAATAAGTCGGGCTTCGAGAATGAGCACTCAATAGAATGTAGCAAAGAAGCTCGACAGATTGGATATTTTTCTGGGACTGTATCAGCCCCCACCTTTCAGCCTCGCCGGGCAACGGGAACAGAGCGGAGATGGTGATATTTTCAAGCGAGCCATGCCTGATGTAGTTGCTTGCGCCTCTCTTACATGCATGAGGACGGGTGGGGTACCCAACCATATCCAATAAGATAAAAACAACCTCGCCACTGGACACCTGTCCCCCAAGTCACCGGTGCAGTTGCATCCGGCGAAGAGCATTATATTCGAAGGACTTTTGTTGTCAATCATGACAGCAGTCTCCGCGAAGCTGTGGCTGAGTACAAGAGAGGATTCGAAAGCTACGGGAGATGGTCTTTTCGAAAATAACAAAATTCAAACCGTGCGCAGGCACTGTTCATTCTTGGAACTAACGGCACTGGCCGTTATTCTGAACCGATATCGCTATCATTAACTGACTACGGTTCGGTTCGCTAGCCTGATATGGCTTTACAAATCATGAGTATAATTGGAGCATCGTATATTCATGAGAGATATTCTTTACCATAGTGTACCTGTCGCCCAGGAGTCCTCTATCTCAGGGTTGTTCGGCCTACATCTCGAGCTCTCAACGTTAATATACCTCTGGCTGACCTCGGCTAGGCCACCCACTTACTGTCGCATTACTTGTTCGAGGAGCAGCAAAAAGGACTAGCGTGCCCCGCACTCCTTCTCCAAATGCCTTATGGGGATCGGCTTCGAGGTTTATTGGCCATCGGACGGATCGCCGGTTTCCCGCGTAACCCGTCTTTGACAGTTTTCCAGAACATCCTCGCCTGCCCTATAGTGTGCCCACTTACGCGATCGATTGCATTGCACGTCTGAGGATCGTCGCATTCTCGGCTCTGGGCCATTTGCCGGCGCTGCAGCCCTTAGAGTCTTCATCAGCTTATCGCCAATCACTCCCGACTCTCCTTCAGATCTAAAATCTAGAAGGCGTCCAAGTCTCATGATCCCAAATCTTGGCGTATTTTTTCTCAGCCTCTTACACGGCTCTCGCTAGCTCCGTTCGAGTTACGGCTTTTGAAATGACAACTCGCCCTCCGAACCGGGAATTGCGACCACCGCGGAGCTGGGAACCCAGAAACTGTCCAATAGTGGTTCTTTCACGTTCGGAGATGGCGTGCGTGGTGTTTTCCGACATCCCTGGGCCAGCCCTTCACTAGTTTTAAGTTCCATGGTGGTACATTGCAAGAATCGGCGACATCTCGTAAGTGTGCCCAATCGAGAAGATTAAGCTCCGTGTACATTTCGCCCGGTCACCAAAACTTCGCCCGTCCGAGATTTTTCGAACCCATCAAATGGCAAGCGGCAAAGCTTGAGTGGCCCGAGCCGCAAGGTTCTCAGCTACCGAAAGTGTCTTGGGTGCGCATGGCCCCCATGGAACACTCCCGCAACGGGTACACCTCGTCTTTCCCCTGACTTAACGCAGGTGGGGATCATTTGAGCTTCTCAGGCACCGCGGTTCCCCTTCAAATACCCCACAACTCGCAGTTGCTTCGCAGTCGCTTAGCAGTCGTCCTTCGCCCAGCTCACAGTTCTTTACTCTTCCAGCGTGAGACAAACCATGGCAAGAGCAGTACATGATAGCCCCACGGTAAGCAAACTCTTCGTGCTCCGGCAAATTGACTGTCTACTCACGAGCACTTGAGTTTCTTCCCGAAGTCTGGACGCTATATGGCATCGGCGTCATTATCTTTGCGCTGCGGTTCTTCGTCCGCATACGAACCATTGGAGTCAGAGGCTTCTGCGGCGACGATTACTTCGCTATGGTGAGCGTGGTCTTGCTCACCATTGATGGAATTGTTGTCGATCGTGCCTGTACGTCTGTCCTGGCTTTCGCCAACCCCTTGGTACTGTTCTTGGAAGGTTTGGTGTTGACCAGGCTAACCACGACCACTCGGTTCCTGTAACAGACTTACATGGGACCGCTGTTGAGTTTACGGAAGAACAGCTTGGCCAAATGACGAGCGCCCAGATTCATAGCGTCGGAATAGGCTCAAAGTTTGAATTCATGGGCTGGTTTTCCTATCCCGGCCTCATTTTTAGCATGAAGGCCATGATGTTATTTTTCTAGTACGTGTTTTCCTCTCTCCACATGCCCAAAAGCTTGCCCGGCGTCCGTGCACGGTCTAACAGCCTCTGCAGTGGACGGCTCACGTTCAGACTTTGGCAACAGAAGCTTGTGAGCTGGCTCGCGCTCATCGTGCTCGCCAGTTACGTCGCAGTCCTCTTCACCGTCCTCTTCAGCTGCCGGCCTTTCCGCGCAAATTGGCAGGTGAGGCCCACTCCGAGCTTGCAATGCACATTCCACCCACAGAACGTGGCGGTCGTGTCCATCCTCAACATTGCCACCGACGTCGCGCTGCTTTCAATCCCGACCCCGCTCCTCTGGACCCTGCAGATGCGATGGAAGCAGAAGATCGTCATGGGCTGTTTCCTGCTCAGCGGCATCCTTGTCATTGCTGCCGCTGTCGTTCGTGTTATCGTCACCCTTGGATCTCACCCCTCTACCTTGACCATCAACCTGTGGGGTATCCGCGAGACAGTCATAGCTGTGGCCTGCGTCAACGCCCCCATGCTTCGACCGCTCTTCTCGCGCTCTTTCTGGCTGCTCAAGCCGCACCCGAGCGAGCTCACCAGCGGCGGCGCATACAGCTCCGCCACCACGTCCCGTCACCGTCCTATTACTATCCAGCCTGCCTATACGAGCCATATCACCGGCGGTGATGCTGGTAAGCTTCCCGTCGTCATCGAGCGCCGTTCAAAAGAGGGAGACAGCCGTATGACCACCCCGGACGGCGGAATTGACGACGTGGAGAGTGAGCAGCTCATCATCATGAGGAACGGGTCGTGCAATGGCGTTATCGTAGAAGTGGAGGTGCAGGTTGAGAGCGAGGAAAGAAGCAATCGTGCAAGCAAGAAGGATATAGAGATGGGCAACGCGGCTTGGGCGAAGGGTTGGTAATGCATCCTAAGCCTCGTGGATGGTGCCTGTCGTGAAACAAAGTGGACGCTGTCTAGAAGATTAGCATATATTGGACTGTCATAATCTCGGAGCCGCGGACTCCATTAATCTGTTATAGCTTCTTAGTGTCGTACGCTTTGTCTCGGCGTGAAGGAACCAGTTAACGCAAGGATGCTGCTGCACCGTAACCATTCCGTGCAACGTCTAGTGTTGCTTTCGTATATTACTGTCTCTACCATTATCACTATCGTGTCTCCTGAACGCTTTCCTTCCGGTTGCTGGTCATCGCTGACACGGCGCTGCTGGCTCCGTCAAGTTTCGACCCCTTGACAATTATGTTCAGGAACTTTAAATTTTCCGAGCGCTACCGGATCAAGGGTCTTGGCTTTTGACTGGTTCACCAATAGATTAGAAATATCAAAGGTAATTTTAAACGGTTCTTGAGATTCTCAAGCATAGAGATCATTTGAATACTAAAACTAGACCGTTTGATATAATTAGAACTCCGCTAGCACATTTGAAGACATGGTCTACCTTTTTTTTTATATTCGATCCCATTGGGCGACTCATTCTACGCCGGCTCAATGGAATACGACAAATGTCAGATGCGTAGTGGTCATAGCTTATAGGTGTCAAAGTGTTTGAGCAGAATTGCAAAGCGTAATCTACACGCTACCCTTCTACTTGTTGTACGGTGGAATAAAGAAGTAGAATACCCCATTGATGGCAGAAGCAGTTATAGATGCACACCAATGAACCCAGTGACCCTTGAGATTTTCCTTTGCAGCCATGAGACCAAAGCACCGTGCAGGGTTGAGTGCTAGTCAACTAAGTTATTCATGTCGGTCACACTATACAGGAAGATGGAAAATCAACTTACAGGCACCGTGCCACCCGTCTTTCGCATTTGCAGTGGCAAATGTTACTAGCGCAAGTATCAGGCCAATCAGTATCGGACTCAAAGCTGGACCAAATATTTTGGCTTGTCGGGGATCCAGTCCGACTCCGAATGCAAGAAACACCATCGATAGGTGTGCACCAGATTCCAGGACAAATGCTTGTCCATAGTCCAGCTGTTCGCTGTCAATGGTGCAGCCGCCTACGGCGCCCTGAAAGAATCTTCGTCAGCACAAACAAGGTGCTCCAAAGGGGAAAGCCCAATCTCCAAGCCATTTTTCATGGTTGCGCCCTACCTCCGGATAGTAGATCTGCCCCCCAAGCCCAAGCTTCAAAAGCCAGGCCCCAATCAGCGCACCTATCAGCTGCGCTACAACGTATAAGACAGTACGTGGAAGTGTTGCGAGTCCTGCAAAAAACGTGGAGATGGTAATGAGCGGGTTGAGATGGCCACCAGAAGCGGGTGCAGCTGCAAGAATGAAGAGAGTGAGAACCACCCAATTAGAGAGAGACGCCACAAGAGAGATTTGTAGCGAGCTGGCACCAGTGTATCTCCCAAGAGATGACCCTATCATCCCAACCACAAAGGTGAGCATGGACGTCCCTAAGATGATCTTCAGCTGAGCCGCGCATATAGAGACCACGTGGCATAAGTACACACCCCAGCATTCGATGATAGACGCTTTCCAAATGATGGGCTCCAAGAATCCCCGGGGAGAGAGTGAGTCTCGAAGGCGAAGAAGTGGAGCAGCATCCGGCGTTCTATCTTTGATCTCTTCCTTTGAATCTTCCGAAACCACAAAGACCTGGTTTGCGCCTAAGCGGCCCGCGAATGGGATAGCTGCGGCTTCGTCACGGTTGCGTTGATGGAGCGTCATGCTGCGCGCTGTCTCCTCCACTCGCGGCAATTCATGGATTGCGTCACGAGATAAATGCCGGCTGTCGTCGAAAGTTCTGGTGTGCTTCTCCATGAGACAGTATGTTGACCTGGGATTCAACAAGATTGTAAGGCAATCGGAACTTTCTCTGGCCTTATTAGGGAGAGATACGGCGGGTAAAAAGGTGTGCTTACGTGCGATTACGCTACTTGCTTACCAAGCTACTGCATAAGCGCATCCCGCGCTATTCCAACCTTGTATCTTCGCCGCATGTAGTATCTTACGCCTCACATTTCTTATAAACTTGAACGTCTACATATACCATAACGCAGATCCACTCGAGAACAGGCTCATGTAGCAGCAGCTTGGCTTTCTTCCCATCCTGAGCTCCGAACACAGCCACGTAGTTCAGGGCCTCATGTCCATCATGCCCAGCCTCCTCCTCTACCTCTTCATACGTTAATTGGCGTGACTATTCCCTATCACCATCACAGTTCAACGAATGCTTGTTTTTTCTTAGTCATCTGAATCTCATACTCATCCAACTTCACAAACAACTTTGGGTACCTGTTTAACACGGCAAGCCGAAACGTTTGACACTTTTTCATCTTGGTTAAGAATGTATCCTTGGGATCCTCGCCTGCCTGGTTGGGGTTCCAGTACGGTGGCCGATGCAACAAGCCGCCCGTGCATATCAACGCCACTCTGCATGCATCCGGCAATGACACAGCCGCTCGCCGCACCGATTCTCAAAAGGCGTAAGTGCGAGAGTATCGGATCAGCGTTGGCTTAAACGTGTTGGTGTAGATCGGCATGATACTCACGTCTGGCGGAAGACGGCCTTCCAGCTGCATCAACACCCATGGCATCAGCGAATTCTGCCAGAACACAGCGCTCTCCGTCCGTGCAATGCTGAACTTATAGCTGACTAATGATCTGAGTAGGTGCTCGGTTACTGCAGGATTTGTAGTTAAGTTGTGTTTTTTTAGGATTTGTAGGGCCTCCATGAGCTGATCGGCCCGCCCGCTATACGTAGGCGCTACGCTCACCGCGATACTAGGTATGTTCTAGTGGAAGAAGTTCTCGAAGTAGTTATGAAGGAAATTGATGATGACACTGGGTGCCGCGTCCACGAGGGTTTGCCCGAGCGAGAGAATGGCCGCTTCAGTGCGGGCTCGAGCGTCAGCCAACGTAGTTTCCAGGAAGCCGATAGCACCTGCGGGCACGGGCTGCTAGTGACGTGGTTCGCGTGAGTGACTTGGAATGGTCTCATAGCCGGGGCATGGGAGCGTCCGACAGCGGCGACGATTTTGCCCATTTGGCCGGCTGGACTGGAAGGTGTTCGGAGAGCGGACATGAGCGTTTTTGGCTTCCTTACTGTAGGCAAGGAACATGCATGCTAATGCTGATACTGGATCGATTTATCGCCACTTTTTTCAACCGTCTGAACCCTAGTCCAGAGGCTTGGGACGCGATAGATAGACGAAAGTGCAGGAGAGGCTCGGAGACGTATTCGTCAGCGCCGAACGGCTTCCCACAGACGAACGCACATATTGCCATTGCCCTGTATGGGTATAGAAGAATGACGGTCGAGAAAAATGAGGGTCAAAAAAAATGAAGGTCGGCGTCACCGCCCGAGCCTACCAAGCCAAATTTAGAGGGCTTAACGCCATGAAAGCGAAACTTAAGCAGGCTTTCACAGCTCTTAGGTTTCGGGAAAATAACGATACTTCGTTATTACGAAACATAGTGAATTAGGAGCAAAGGAGACGGGCGCCGAAGGGCGCAGGTAATGACTCTACTACACGTAAGTTGCGAGGAAAGCCGGACCGTGGCCTTGGGGGAGGAAGCCCCTGCATCGCTGGGCGTGGCTCTGCCTTGCCTTGCCTTGGCCTACGTGTTTCTTGCATCTCTCTACGTCACTCTTATCGCTAAGACGGAAAATAGTGCAGAAGATAGTGCATATTTCAAGTTTTGCGGGAAATGAGTTTACATATTTTCCTCCCTTTGATCCCGCTCACTAGGCAGTTGCTCTCCCACCAACTACGATCAACAAGGATTCCTCAGACTCTCAGGTTTCCAATTTATCTAGATGCTCGGACGAAGGGCTTTATAAATATGAAATACTCCTCTGCCCTCCAAAGCGCTAGAATCTATGATTACTCCCTCCTCCAATCAAGTACTTAACGATCTTCTACCCGACCAGCATCATCTTTTCCTAAACCCCAGTCGTTTTCTTTTCTCCTAGAACTACGATCTTAAGATGCATCCCAGTCAAGTTCTCGTGGCATTTCTCTCCTTCGGTGCTCTCAGCTACGGTGCCCCAATTGACGTTATTCCTCCCATTGTGCCCCGGCCTCCAGAGCATAACAACCTCGAAGCACAGGGACCAAGCAAATTCGGACCACCAGGACCGAACGAATTCGGACCACCAGGACCAAACGAATTCGGACCACCAGGACCAAACAACTTCGAAGCACAGGGACCAAACAAATTCGGGCCACCAGGACCGAACGAATTCGGACCATTAGGACCAAATGAATTCGGACCACCAGGACCAAACGAATTCGGACCACTGGGACCAAACAGATTCGGACCACCAGGACCAAACGAATTCGGACCGCCAGGACCAAACGAATTCGGACCACTGGGACCAAACAACTTCGGGCCGCAGTGGCATGGAAGCCATATCCTACCATGCAGTACCACCAGCTTAGATCCGCCTCTTGCTTCATCTAGCTCCTTAGATCCGCCTCTTGCTTCATCTAGCTCCTTAGATCCGCCTTTTGCTTCATCCAGCACCTTTGGTCCGTCCAGCACCTTCGCTCCGTCCAGCACCTTCGCTCCGTCCAGCACCTTCGCTCCGTCCAGCACCTTCGCTCCATCCAGCACCTTGGCTCTGTTCAACAGCTTGGCTCCATCCAGCACCTTGGCTCTGTTCAACAGCTTGGCTCTATCTAGCACCTTTGCTCCGTCCAGCATTACAGCAATGTCATCTGCGACGACCATTGCAGGCATCGTGTTGTAATGGTCAGAGTCCTTCGCCGACACGACCTCGAAAGATTCAGACATAGTATCTGACCAAGACCTACGCTGGCCGTTTGTATTCCTATATTCCGGAGCTTAGGAGCTAGGAACCGTGTAGTCTGAAAGCCAGGTGTTGCCTCTAGTTAAGCCCGTGTATTAGTAATATACTCACAATTATCATTCTTCGCGCTTCGATCATATCCTTGGTCCGTCCTAGCCGCGAAAGCCAGCTATACGACTTATCGTCTAATTATTACTCCTACCATCACGACCCAGAGGAGGGGAAGTGGGAACAGGGAGACGCAGGAAGACAGGTGGTGATCGGACTATCTAGCTCCGCCTTGAAGCCGTCAGCCAACCCGTGACCCACCCACGCGTAGACCCCGGCCATTGGCCAGCGCAATGGCTAAACCACACTTCGACTCTAGCCAAATAAGAGGCCACTCAGATTCAGATATGGAGATCACACTCGTGACAGTGGATAGGGCCCTTGTGGTCAACTCATTAATTACTTTCGCAAATCGACTTATACAAGAGCCCCCGCATCTACCGCAATTCCAGTCAGCGGTCTAGCACGGATCAATTTTGCCTTTACCTATATAGACCCTGTATTGGTTTAGTCACACAATTCGCATCTTTTGAGAGGGCAGTAATGCAAGTAGCGCATCCTTGTCCATTCTCCATGGTGACTCGTTGAGTGACACTTTGACGAGGTCGCCCGAAACTTCATGGATTGGCGCGACAGGCTCTGCTGGCTCGGTCCGCTTGTGTTGGACTGCGAGTTTTTCAGCTCTATCAGCGCGGCGATAAGGCGAACGCATTCGGAGTTTTCCTTTGGGCGGTTGACCGATCTCTGGATCCAGATGACGAGGATGAGGAAAAGAAATAGGAATACAAGTACACCGGAACATACAAGAGACGGCCGAGAACACTTTAGGACCCCTATTTGGACAGATGTTCAACGGCTGAGCCATGGCCGTGGACAACCCGTGGCGGAACTGGCGGCGCAAGAGCGACAAGCCCTGAACCAAGGCGCGATGTAATCGATACTCACACGCCTTTCATTTTTCAAGCTCCTCCAGCACAATTTGCACATTAGACTGTGCAAGATCGTGCAAGCACGGCGCTCAAGACGCCACACCAACACAACACGCATACCCCGCGCACGAAGGCCTTCTATTGCACAACACAGATCTTCACTAAGCTCACCAACTTGTGCAGTTGCTTTGACATCAACAACTGCAGTTGGATTGGCAAGGGCGCCTATGCTGACAGTATTTGCGATGAAAACGACCTTACCCTGGCTCTTGATGTTTAGATACATCCATGCCTACGCAGGTGCGCTCCAGTGCAATAAGTGGACTGTCATGAAGCGCCCGCGGCTTCGAGTCGACGACCGGCAAATTGACAATTTCAATTTCTGGCGACCGATTGGCAATCCTCAAGCAGGTTTTGACGATGCCGAGCCCAGCACTATCTCGCAATAGTGGCATGAGCGACGGAAGGGCCCTCAATAGTTGTCACATGTTAAACCCTTCAGAACTCATTATTGAGAATCAAGGGGCATCAATCGCCGCGCTAGCTCGCCCTTGTGGAATCCGCCCCTGGGGCACATGAGCTTGCTGAGGCTTCAAAACGCGTATCCACAGAATTTATGCGCATGAATGCAAGCTAAGATCAGTGAAACAGAGCTTTTCAGCCATTTGTCTGAACCTTACCTCGCAGACAACATCTTTGATTATTTAGTGCCAAGTGGTTACAATGGTGCACATTCTGGGTAGCGCTGGCTACGCTAATTTTAACGGCATTCTTTGGCATCATTCAATCAGTTGAGGGAGCTCTGAACGTGTACAAGGCATACTACCCGGAAAGTCCTGAGAACAACCATAGACAGTACCACGGTGAAAGCGGCAAGCCGTTCAGCTGCTTCAAATTTAAGGACTGTAAGCTCCCAACTTCCGACCGGTTTGACATCGGTTAAGTGTAAAAGATATGACTGAGCTTTGGTAAAGCGCTGTCAGCATTCATGTGCATCACTAAGCACATGAGAACCAGACTAGTGGCTTGGGGTTTGTTGACTACCGGGTGCGGGGTAAGTAGCGCAATGGACGAGAGATGCGAACATATAAGTCCGCGGATGCAAGCTGCTGGCTCTCCACATTGCAAACCTCTTGAAGAAAGATAGGTATCTTCTTAATTAGAGCTCACTTCCTTTATACCGCTCTTCTCGCATCTCACAGCATGGATTCAAGCCCCGTGGACTGTACCAAGGATTTCGATCCCAGCACGATTCGTGGGAAGACCGCAATAGTCACTGGCGGTAATGATTGAGTTGCTGATACTAAGTTCACTAGGCTGATCACGCGGACAGGAGCGCAAGGAATAGGAGAGGCCTACGTGAGGGCTCTGGTCAGTGCAGGGTAGGGCAACGTTTCCCCGAGCGATTCCGCTATCTCACTGTCTGACCCATATTTCCAATCACATAGCGCGTACGTTGTTGTCGGTGACATTGACGTCGACCGAGCCGAAAGACTTGTGTCCGAGTTCTCAAGGTGAGAAAGATGATCGCAAAGCACAGGCCTGCTCATGACAACACGATAGGCAGCTGAAGTTTGTGAAATGCGACGTATCGAAATGGGACGACCAAATTTCCCTTTTCCGTGCGGCCCGCTCTTCCTCTCCGACAAATCTCATCCATATAGTCGTCGCGAACGCTGGGATCAGTACCAACGACGAAGTATTCCTTACCGAGCATGAGAGCCAGGACGAACCTTCCGAACCGTCCCTCAAGATGATTGACGTCAACCTCAAGGGTGTGCTCTACACGACCAAGCTCGCTCTCCACTATTTCCGCCGACAGCACGCCACCGCGAGCGCAGACGGCGATGATCCGCCTTCTGGAACAAACTTGGTCCTTCAAGGGTCCATCGCAGGGTACCTGGATAGCTCGGCATTCTGCCAATATGGGACCTCCAAGTGGGCTGTGCGCGGACTGATGCGGACTCTCAGAAGGGTTGTTTCGGCGCACGGGACAAGGGTGAATGCTATTTGTCCTTCGTATGTCTCTCCCACCATACACTGCCTGTATATCAAACTACTGGACTCTTATGTATTATGCAATATCTGTAGTAGCTAACTTGCCGTTTCCTCTGGGTCAGATTTCTCAGGACGGCGATAGTCCCTCACCAGCTTCTCGAGCTCCTCGACGCTCATGGAATTGAGCTGGCCAATGGCGAGGACGCAGGCCAATGCTTGCTTCGCATCTTGAGCGATGATAAGATTAATGGACGTGCGCTCTGTGTCGTGGCGAGGAACTTAGTGGAGCAGGCTCCGTTGGGATATTATGATATGGACTCGGAGGAGCCACTCGAAGGGCCGTGGATGAAGATCTTCCAATAGCTTCGCTCGGGTACGCCAAATTCGAGGTATAGAGCAACTGAAGAAAAGAGGAGGAGACGATCATGAAGTCTTGTTCAAGCTTTTGGATTTTGTAGCAATGATCATTCTCACAAATAAGATTGAAGTCTGTCCATGGTCCTTCTTGACGCCGTATGACCAGCTTAACAATCAGGAACTACGAAACCAGCTACAGCGGAGAATAGGAGATAGTTGCAACAAGCCGAGAAAATATTCACCGTGAAATATTGAAACTGGTAGTGTAGGTTCAAGCGAGCACGCGAAAGATCGGATACTCGTCTCCCTCTTCCACAGGAATTATGTTAAATGCGGCAAATGAATCTATGTTCTCCGGCTGAGTTTTGACCAAGCTGTCAGTAAACAGTCTCTCTCAGCTGGATGTGAAAAGACTCACCTCCAGGGCCACAAATGCCAAAGCAGCATTCTTCTGCTTCGTGCTTACCCAGAAACTCCCTGCAGGCAGCTCGATCTCCTTCTCAATGGCTTCCGTCGTCAGTTCCGCCCTAACAACACCTTCGTAGTAGGATGTTTCGAGAGTGGCAGATGTGACATTCAGAGCCTCGACAGATCCAGAGTAGCCATCGGCAAGAGTTTCGACCTCTAGGCCAAATATCTCAAGGCGGGTAGCAATGTCTGCCCAAGAGCGAGGGATGAGATATGCTTGTGGACGAGAGCGAGTGAGATTGGCGGTGGTTGGCGTGGTGCTGCATTGCAGTCAAATGCTGTCCGATGGCGTGGGGATGAGGGCGACTTACGAAGCAAATCGGACAGGCTGCTGGACAATGGACCCGTTGCTGGCGCTGATCATCGCAAATGTCGTATCGGTAGTGTTCGTGTAGTCAGTGACCACAATGTCCTCCTGGCTCTCAACAAACCGGCTGATGCCCCCTTCGACCGTGTCAAACACGAGCTCAAAATTGTCGACCGCAGTCTGGATGATGCTCTCGACCATTGCCAAGGCAGTGGCGGTCCGCCGTGCAATATGCTGGTCCGCAAGGCCAATGCCCCTCGTCTCGCAGAGGAACGTGATACTCTGGCTCAGCCCCATCGCGTTGCGACCAATCTTGCCATCGCTGCCCGCCTCCTTGAGAAGAATAATGTCTTCAGAGCCCGAAGGCGTGTCACTCGTAGCATACGGATCCCAGCGGAATCCCTGCTCCTCGAGATGCTTGCCCATGTTCTTGGCGAACAGCTCCTCGGAAAGCTTCCGGATCTCGGCATCGATGTTCAAGTTCTTGGCCGCGCTGAAGAGAGCGTCCGCCGCCCAGACGAGGTCTCTGTCGGGGCCGAACCGCCCGGTCGCCCCGAACTCGTGCATATCGGCAGCCACGTGCGGCGCGAAATCGCTGAATAGCTTTTTGATGTCGCGGGTCTGCTGGCGTGCGAGTTTGATGTGGTCGCGGTTGGGGTCGAAGTTGGTGGCCAAGTAACGCTGGAAGTACGCCACGCCATCCGGGTTATAGCGCGGCAGGACGAGGATATCAAGCTTTTCAAGCAGGCTTGCCGCCCATGTCTGGTTTGCGTCCATCTTTCCCAGGAGTGCCAGGAGCGATTGGTCTCCCGCGGGCTCATTGCCGTGGACGCCGCCTTGAAGCCATACGCGCAGCTTGCCGTGGCTTGTGCCATTGGAGTTTTGCTGGGAGGACAGAAAAACGTAGGGAAATGAGCGGCCCTCTTCCGACTTAAAGTCCGCTGCATGGTACGTCATCCACTCGTTCCTGCTGGCAAGGGAGCGCACAAAGTAATCTGCAAGATCGTTAGGCGGCATGCAGTGGTCCATCACACCAATGTTGATATACCGAGCTCTGCATCATCCGTTGGTCCCTCCGTGCCGTTGATAAAAGGTGCGGGAACAGTTTCGGGATAGAGAAAGGCCGGGGCCAAGAGCGTGGTGTTTGGACTCGGGAAATTGGCCGCCAGCGCGTTCGAATCTTTGCGCGTTGTGGCATGGTTGTTGCCGTACTGCAAGCCCTCCACTGAGTTCAGGACTGCAAGCCCGAGAACGAGGACGTTACTTAGCATGTCGGAAAGGCTCGCGAATCCGTTCAGCTGCAGCAGTTTCTGGGCGAGAGACCGGGGATCTCGTGCTGGGTGGATTACGCAAGGATCGCGGCAGTGGTGGTTTATGTACTGGCCAGCGTCAAGCCATGCCATTCTGTGGAAGCGGAATCTATCGCCAATGCCGAGGAATTCAGATAAAAGATGCGGCGTGAGGATGTTGCCGTTGGACACCAAGTCGTGGCAGTCTTGGTACCTACCCAAACCAGCAAGGACGCCAAGAAGTCAAGAGTAGGGACGTCGGGTCGGCGTCGAGGAGCCGACAGAAGTCGATTTTTGAAATGCATCGAAGGAGAGGCCGGGCAGCATTGCGGAAGAGGATCGAAAGTTTGAGTTTGAGTTTCGCAGGTGCGTCATTTTGATGGGGACTTAAAGCCGAGTATTCTTAGCTTAGGCTCCGGCAGCTCTGCTCACAGAAACACTATCCCGACGTGCGGAGCGTAAGGCTGCTATGCAGGGCTTTGATTGGCAGAATAAGTCCGGGCGGGTCTCGAGTGACTGGAAAGAAGAGCGGCAAGGACTTCCGGCCTCCGCATTTTGGCCGCACGAGGGCACAGCCACAGCCACCTGCCGATATCCGGATGCGTCAAGGCGCGGTGGGGAATGGTTGGCTAATAGCACCGGCCGGCGGCGCGCACAGCCACAGCTAGCGCCGGTTTAGCTCTGTGGAGTTTCAGCTGAGCTGGCGTGGAACCACCAGAATCGCTGTCAACTGCGCTTGGACGGGGGGCTCGAGGGTTTGCGTATATAAACGCCCAACGCTTGTTGAGTCAGGCTGCATCTCGCCGTGCCGTCTTTCCGCTCCTGCGTGGCTTAAAGTCAGACGGAGCTGCCCCCTCCACGACGCCGACCTCGCCCACCCCCGACCACAACCGCAGCTACCATGGGCAACCACCCCTCCGCCGTGGCCGATGACGGCCAGAGCTCCATTCACCGCCAGACCTACACCGTCCGTGGCGATCTGCATGCCCGCGCCATCACCGCCTCGACGGTCAACGCGCGCATTGTCTACGCCCGCCGCATCACATGCCGCAAGGCCCAAATCGCAGCCAAGGAATCCCTCCACTCCGACAACTACCCTGGCCCGCCACACCGCTCCATCACCGCGCACACGGTGAGCGCCGACGCCATCTACGCCGACGAGATCAACTGCAAGACCCTCCGTGCCTACGACGTCTGCGTCGGCGAGGGCGAGCAGTGGCGGTGCAAGCACGTGGAATGGCAAGACCGCACCGTCGTCTACTGGGACGGGAAGGAGGACGACGAAAGCGAACCGTCCAGCAACGAGAGCGATGAGGAGCAAACGCAGGACGAGGACAGGGCGAGGAGGAAGAAGATGATGAAGTTTGGCGCTGCCGGCGTTCTGGGTGTCGCGCTTGGAGGGGCCGCCCTGGCCTACAGCCACCACGAGAAGTCAGAGAAGGAGAAGAAGCAGCAGCAGGAGCTGCAGCAACAGCAACAAGAGCAAGCGCAGCAGCACCACGAGCACCACGGTCCGCCGCAGCAACAGCCCGTCGTGGACTACTACGGGCATCCGGTGAATGCCCCCTCTCCCGCCGGTGCTCCTGCTCCGGCCCCGGCTCCCGCTCCCGCCCACGAGAAGATGCACGGAGGCAACTACCACCGCTCCTCTCGGCACATGAAGCTTGACCAAGCTGGCGGCTGCCATCTGGTCGCCGAGTGCGATTGCGGCAACGGAAACTGGTCGTGGTCTCGGATCAACCTGGACGAGATGTTGACCAATTCTAATGGAGACTTCCGCTGGGTGAATCCCGGCGAGACTGGAAACTTCAGCGGCTCGGCGAGGAACTTGCAATTGGTTGACGATGGAAACGTCTTGAAGGCGGAGCTGAGATGCGTCAATGGAGAGTGGAAAGAGCGGAGAGTCGTGCTGTCCGAGAAGATCACCAACTCCTGGGGCAATCTGAAGTACCTGCCCTGAGTTCTGGGAAGCCTACGGACCGGGGAGAAGTTCAAGAGAGAGGTCTGCATATAGAAATCAACATGAGTGATTTCTACGGGCGTGCGAAGACAAGGGGCAAGGGCCTGATGGGTAAATTTGCAGAGCGGAAGACCTGATCTCACCACCCAAAGACTCATTCACGACCTCTTATGACTTTCTTTGAATTGAAGGAAACAAAGCTATTTGATCCGATTTCTTCATTCTGGCTCCTACATAGAATCCTGCAAGGTTCACATCACTCGATTCTCTCGATGTGAACGGCATCATCATTCTTCTTGTCTTGCGGCGCACGCGTTTCTTCGTCGAAACCAGTCGCCACAATCTTGTTGAATACACCGTGTCGCACTTTCTCCTCCTCCGTCGGGTAAGCGCGCTTGAACATGGTCCAGATAGAGTGTTGGAACAGATCGTCCATGGACTCAATACTGCGGCCCTTGAGCTCCGGCATGCAGAAGTAAACGAACACCGCTCCAATGTACGTCAGCACTCCATAAAGGAGGAATGTTCCGTAGCCCATATGGGTCATCATGCTTGGTGTCGCTTTGGTGATGCCGTAGTCCACAATCCAGTTGATGAAAAGGCAGCAGGACATGCAGACCGATCGGATTCTCGCGGGGAAGATTTCGGCAGCGACGACATAAGGAGCTACCGACCAGCCGAAAGACCAGCCGAACGCATAGAGATATATCCTGCCCTCTGTGAGAAGCTGAATCTTGACTTTCGGGGACTGAAACTAGCTTACCAGATGATGCCAACGATGCCACCAGCCTCGGTGCCGTTTGTTGCAGAGGGTTTGCCAAATCTGACGTACAGGGCAATGTAAAGCATTGCCGTCGCCTGTATCAGGGCGCCAATTATCAATGGCTTCCTGCGACCAACCCGGTCAACAATCACAGCAACGTACAGGATTGTAGTTGCAAGCTTCACAAGACCGTAGACGCCGGTGGTCAGCAAGGACTGGGATCCTCCCTTCACTCCAATCATCTCGAAGATGTCAGGCGCAAAGTAATTCAAGCTGTCAGTTCCCGTGAATTTGTGAAACAGAAAAAGGGTCGTGGCAAGAAAGAAACGGCGAGTATTGCTGGGGATGGTGAAGATGTCCTTGATGACCAACAAGTAGCTGTGGCCTGTGTATGTAAGTTCAGACTCTGAGACTCAACCGAGCGAAGGGCTTACCCGCTGCAAGTTCCTGTTCTGCGTCCACTTGAGCGCACACCTCCATGTACTCCTGCTGCACGTATTCGTGGTGCGACGGCAAGCCTCTCAGAGTGCAGAGATTCTTTAGCCCCTTCTCTCTCTTGCCTCTCGCGATGAGCGCTCGCGGAGTTTCTAGGACAACTGGCCGGTTATGAGCAAGCAGTACATCATGTGCGGAGGGTCCAACTCACAGAACATCAGGATGAACATGAAGCCACCGGGGATGATCTGGATTGCCATAGCAAGCTTCCACTGGAGGTTGTTGTTTTCGATTCCCTCCCCGGACCATTTGGAGACGCCGTAGTTCGTCCAAAAGGCCAGTGACAGGGCCAAAATGATCATCAGGTTGTACAGGGTAGTAAGCGAGCCGCGAATCGACTTTGGGGAGTTCTCTGCAAGATACTGCGGCGCCAACATAGAAGTCCCCCCGATGGCGAGGCCAGCGATCAGGCGGCCGGCGTAGAACACGCCGAGATGGGCTATCTCCTGCATGGTTGCGCCGACGAGAAACAAAAAGCCAAAGATCAGCATCGAATTCTTGCGACCGAGGAAGTCGGAGCACGGTGCGGCGAGAAGAGCCTGCAATGGTCGTGAGTAGCGGTTCTCTCAAGAGTCGTGGTGTTTCCCTACCCCAGCGGAGCCACCAGCAGCCACTGCACGCGTCAGTCTGGTTCCAATACGGCATCGGGTTTCTTACTCATTGCAGCAATGTCTCCCTCTGCGGACTCCGTTAGCCTCGGACCATATGCCAATGCCTTTTGTTCGAATCTCACCTCTTCGATCCGCGGCATCCACACTTAGCTTATCGATCCCAAAGGCATGTCTGAAACTGGGGAGGGTCAGGATCCCTCCAATATTTCCTTGGTCAAAGCCGTAGGAGCAGCCAGCCCAGGCCACTGCGATGGTGAGGTGAAGCAGCCTCCAATTGAAGATTTGTTTTGGATCGGACTTCCACTCCGGTGCCGCCCAGATGGATGTTCCGCCGCCCATGATGAAGCTGCTGCGCGTTCGCCGGGTAGGTTTAGAAATGGGGTTTGTCAACTGCTCTCCTGGCCGAGCCTGCCAATTTTCGACAAGGGCGCTATTAGGCCTTCTTTTATTTTGAACAAGAGAAGGCCCAGCCGAATCCTCCCCCAGATCTGCACCCCAGATTTGTCCTGTGCTCCACCTCCGTTTTCCCCGCAATCTTGGGATGCTGGGCTGCGTGACTGCTCGGACTTCTCACCGAGCCCCAAAAGCTGTCTGGCTTCGGCCTTTCTTCGCACCCATGTACGCTCAGGCTCACCAGCCCCGTAATACTTTACGGAAAAAGGACCAACGCGTACAAAAGCCCGACTGCTGGAGCGACGTGTCGGCAGCTGCGGCCCGCATATCGGCGTATGAGCTGATAAGAAAGCTCAACATTCGCACAATTCACAAGTCAGCCTGCAAGCCATTCGCCGGCTCAAGCCACTTCCTCCATTCTTCCACATGGCCAACAGCGCCGAGTCTCAGTATCACGAGAACCTGAGACAGGTCTCGTCCAGTCCTCCCCGCATTGAGACCTTCTTGCCTGCCGCCACTGTTCAGTCACATGCGTCAAACCTCCTTCTGCTCGAAGATGGAGAAATTCTATGCAGTTGGTTCGGAGGCTCGCAGGAAGGGTGCTCGGACATCTCAATTTACCTCTCTCGTTTAATACCGGGCGCGGAATCCTGGACACATCCTCAAAAAATATCAGACGACCCGACTCGCAGCGAGCAAAACCCAGTCCTTTTTCAAGTTCCCGATTCCCGTGAGATCTGGGTCCTCTACACCGCACAGGAGGCAGGTCATCAGAACAAGTCAATCATTCGCAAGCGTGTAACCCAGGACCGCGGCAAGACGTGGAGCCCTGCCACCCAGCTCTTCCCGGAGGTTGGAGCGTTCGTACGCCAGCCCATTGCGGTGCTGCCGGACGGTACCTGGGTGCTTCCGATATGGTACTGTCGCGCTCCAGAAGGCTACCAATGGACCGGCAACGACGACATCTCAGCCGTGCGGTTCTCAACTGACCGCGGCAAAACGTGGAAGGAGCAAGCAGTCCCGAGTTCAACAGGCTGCGTCCACATGAACGTCAGACGCGTGCCCGACGGCAGCTATGTGGCATTCTTCCGCAGCCGCTGGGCGGACCACATCTACCGCTCAACCTCTGCCGATTGCATCAGCTGGACACCCCCAGAGGCCACAGAGCTACCCAATCCCAACTCTGGTATCTGTTTCGACGTCCTGCCGAGTGGGCAGCTTGCCATGGTGTTCAACAATTCATGCGCAACACCGGACATGCGCCGTCGCGAGGGCTTGTACGACGACATTACCCCGGACTCGGAGAAGTTGAAGAATCAGCCTGCAGTGAACGGGAAAGAAGCCTTCTGGGGGGCGCCACGTTCCGCACTCTCATTCGGAATTTCGGATGATCTTGGGATCACCTGGAAGTTCAAAACCTTGGAGGAAACGGATGGGTATTGCATGACCAACAACTCACGAGACAAGATCAACCGGGAAGCTAGCTACCCAAGCATTGCGACGGGGAAGGACGATTGGATTCATATTGCCTACACATACTTCAGGCAACGGATCAAGTACGTCAAGATAAAGGCAGACTATGCCTCATCTTAAGAGAGCTTTCTCTTCAGCTGTGTATATAGAGCATCAACAATGGGATCATACTGCCCGTCTCTAATGGATTGAAGATCTCGCTACCGTTGCCTCCTCATGTTCCGATGTTGTGTTTCAATCTACTTTGTGCCATTGGAAGTCTCGCGGCCCTTGACCTTCTCTGGGATTGCAGCCTCGTCTTCTTCCAGGACCCCCATTGTCTTGATGGTCCATTGCTGGAAGGGCTCTTTGGCCTCAAGGTAAGGCTTACGAGGCGCAAACGTCTTGCAGTCACCCAAGCCCAGCTTCCTTCCCACGAACCACCAAGCGCCAAACTTGGTTGCCGCCAGACTTTTCTTGCATGCCCACTCGGAATTTGCAACCACCTGCTGGAGCCGTCTTGCCTCTTCAATTTGGCCCGCAGTCCAGAGATCAAAGATGCGAGCGGTTGCTCTGGGAAACACGTTTGCCAGACCAGTGACGCAGCCAATACCACCAGCCTCGAGAGTTGGAAAGAGGTAGTCAGAAGACCCGCCAAAGACGCCAAACTGCTCCGCAGAGAACTTGCTGGCTAGCCGGACAACCTTTCCAACGTTGCCGCACGTCAGCTTCACGCCGATGATGTTGGGGTGCTCTGCTAAGGCGGCCAGTTGGTCCGAGTCAAGGTCAACACCTGCCGTAACGCCGGGAAACTGCCAAAACGTCAGCAATGCAGTTAACGTTACATGTCGCACAAAAGCTTGGTACGGACATTGTAGATCACGATCGGCAGGGGGCTGTTGTCTGCAACTTCGCGATAGTAGCCCAGCAGGGCCTCCTCCACCATGGCCTTTGCCCAGTAGCTTGGGGGCAGGAGGAGAGCAAAACTCGCTCCAGCCTCATGGGCATCGTGCGACAGTTGGATTGTCTCCTTTGTGCTTTGCGCAGAAATGCCCGCAACAAGAGGATAGTCAGGAACGCCCAGATCCGTCACAGCTGAGCGCGCCATGGAGACGATTTGCTTCCGCTCTTCTCGGTCGAGCAGTGGAAGCTCCCCGTTGGTACCAAGGTACACAAGACCGTGCAGCCCGCCACGAACGAGGTACTGGCAGTGTTTGTACTGAGAGCGCCCGTCAGCTCCGATGTCCCAACCTGCCCTGCCGTGCGGCTGTTTACCATGGCATCCAGATCAATTTCTTGGCGAGGCGTGTTCTTGTAGAGGGAGATCACCGGGCAGTACACGCCGGGTGGCAGCGTACGCGCCTTCGCAGCAATGGTTGATGTCGGCATGTTTGCTGAGAAAGCCTCACGCAGACTTCGAGAGGGAATGCAATGCGAGTCAGCGTTCACTTCAAAGAGCGTGAAAGCGTAAAGACGGAAGAGCTTGGCTTGAAGTCTATTATTTGGAGAGTATCTTGGGGGGCTTTTTTTCTTGACTGTCTTCGCCGCACCCGCTGCCGATTAGCCCGACAGGCGTGGAGCCCTGGTTCGGGCCCGTCCGAGTCCGGTGATGATCGTGATGGTCAGCACCTCGCTCTTCTCTCCGTACCCCGCTTTGCTTTCGGATCCCCTCCGACGAGGGTTCTCCACTCGGCAACGTGACTTTGAATCATCGGATTCATATCCGACCCAGGTACTGTCTCCGGAAACCCATCTGTAAAGGATCTGTTGTGATTCCAGCCGCGTGTCTGCTCATTCTGGACTGTCTGCATTCACGTACAAACAATAGACAATAACATGGCGAAGTTGGGCTGTCAATTGGAGATCTTATTTTCCATGTGAGAATGTTGATGGGATGATTCTACTATAAAGCCGCCTCAAATGCGCGGGTGTTGACCGGCGTGAGAGGCTTGCCCTGAAATTCTCCATTTGGACCGACGACGGCCATGATGTTCTTCATTGCCAGAAGCTCAAAATTGACGCGAGTATCCAGCGCACCGCCTCCGATGTGCGTCGTCAATGTGACATTCTCCATCTCAATCAACTCCGGCGCTATGTGCGGCTCGTTGTAATGGACGTCCAAGCCCGCTGCCGAAAGGCGGCCACTCTTCAGCGCGTCGATGACAGCCTTCTCTTCTAGAACCTGACCTCTCGCGGTGTTGATCAGCCTCGAGCCAGGCTTCATGGATTTGATGTTGGTGGAGTTGATGAGATCCTTGGTGTGCTTATTGAGAGGAGTGTGCAGAGAAACGCAGTCCGAAATCTTCAAAAGATCGTCCAACGACGAGTGGTACGTCGCGCTCAATCTCTCCTCCTCCTCAGGGCTGGCACGTATGATGTCGTAGTAGTGGATCTCCATGCCCAGCGCAAGGCGAGCCTTGAGAGCGACTTTCTTGCTGATGTTCCCCAGCCCAACGAGGCCAAGCACGTGACCGCGAGGGTTGGCGGAGATGTCAGCAATCAAGCCATGCGTGTAGCTGAACTTCTCCGGATCCCCGGTCCTTGCGGCCAGCTGGGCGCGTGTGAAGTTGCGGAAAACAGACAGAATCATGTACAAAGTAGTGTCTGACACGGCTTCGTCGGAGGCACCTGCACCGTTGGCGTACCAGATTCTGTGTTTGCCGAGCTCGTCCACGTCCGCCCAGTTGAACCCGGCACCGGCAGATGCAAAGATGCGGACTGAGGGCGGGAGCAAGGAGATCAGCTCTTCGTCCCACTGGCCCATCTCGCCGCCGGTTTGAAAGTGTGGGCGGAAGATGGCTGAGAATTCGCCGTACCTGCGTTTGGGTTAAGTCACTCCGCATCAATGAGCGGCAAACAGGTCAAGAGCGTACTTCTTTTCTTTCAGAGCCTTCTTGAACGACTCTCTGTCCAAGTCCTCGTTCCGCACCACCGTGAACTTGGAGCAAAATTCATTTTCATAGAGATCGGTGCTGTACTTGACAGCCGCGCCAAGATGCAAGACAATAGGCTTCGACATTGTATTCAGTAAGGGAGCGTAGCTGGGACATACATGGCGCACAGTGAACCTCTCTCGCACATATGCTTGGGTGAGCCTGACAGCAATTCCGAAAGCTGCGGGGAAAACCCCGACATTGGTAAGCGAATGCTCCACTCTTCCTACGCGTTTCCCGCTCCTTTGCGCCGCTCTGCCGACGGTCGTGCTCCTCGCCCCCTCATTATGTGCGACAGCGGCGCATACGTGATAGACGGGGCAGGTGACCAATATTTGAGCTCCTCTTCCAGCCTTCAAACCCCCACCTCGGTCTTCAAAATATCCGAAATCGGTTCAGCCCTCTTCCCCAACCTCGCATATCGTTATTCTGTGAGCAGCATCATCTCTGTCAAGACTCTGAGAGCTTTTCCGCGCCCTCGTAGAAGGGGGGAAGCGGCTCCAGGTTCTTCTGGAACAGGACGTAACGCTTGAAATGCCACAGGGCGTTCTTCAGCTGGTAGCTCGAATGCTTCCACGTCGGGACTCCAAACACTTGGTCTAGTTCCTCTAGGGTAAGAGCCTTGGTCTCTGGCATGAAAAGAAGGACCAAGAACCAGAGAACCACGCACCACGCGGCGTACCAGCCGAACGCTCCCTGGTTGGTAAAAGCGGTGACAAGGCGCGGCCAGGTGAAAGAGAGGATGAAGTTGAAACACCACGTCGTAGCCGTCGCGAAGGACATTCCAACGTCACGGACGTGCATGGGGAACGACTCCGCAGAGTAGGAAAACGGCACGGGCCCCATTCCGGGCGAGTAAAAGACTTCAAACAGGTACATGCCCGTTGTGATCATTCCAAGACGCGCCTTGCTCTTGGAGATCTCGGTTCCTGGCGGCGGCGGATCGATGAAGAACGACATGCCGGTCCAGAGCAAGGTGATTGCCAAGAAGGGAAAGGTTGTGAGCAGGAGGTTGCGCCGGCCGAAGGTATCGATGGTGAAGAAGGCGGGGAGCGCAAACACCCAGTTGAGAATGCCGGTGCCCATGGACGCCAGCAGCGCCGTATTGCGCCCGTACCCGCCTTGCTGGAATATGGTCGTCGAGTAGTACGCGATGACGTTGACGCCACAGAACTGCTGTCCGAACATGACGATCCAGGTAGCCCACGAAGCCCGGCGGTTTCTGGGGACGCTGAAGAGCTCCCAGAATTGGGTGAAAAGATTCTTGCCTTTGTTGACTTTGCGCTCAAGTTCGACGCCAACGTACGTGTAGTAGAGATCCCGGCAGGCTTGGAGTTCTGTTCTGCGGACGATGCGGAAGGACTTGAATGCCTTTTGCATCTTTCCATGCTGGATCAACCATCTGGGGGACTCGGGGCAGAAGTAGACCTGAGCGCACACGATAAGAGGAAGCACGACGGTAGAGCCGAGGATGAGACGCCATGCGAGATCGGGCTTCAGTCCACCGAAGGCGACGCCCTGAGCACGTCAGTGAATTGCCAACGCTGAAGA
This sequence comes from Neofusicoccum sp. Z2, assembly GCA_037356115.1. Lineage (NCBI taxonomy): Eukaryota > Fungi > Ascomycota > Dothideomycetes > Botryosphaeriales > Botryosphaeriaceae > Neofusicoccum > Neofusicoccum sp. Z2. The sequence continues at coordinate 26,939 of JBAWJY010000084.1, forward strand.
TGGCGGAGGACTCACCATAATGTTTCCGAGCATGATGCCAAACGCGGTCCAGACTTGCCACTGCATGACAAGAGCACCACGGATGGGAGCAGGAGAGCACTCCGCAGTGTACACCGGCACGGTGGTCGACTTTGCTCCAATGCCGAGGCCAAGAACAAATCGAGCTAAGAAAAGATTCACCCAGCTGTTGCACACCCCTTCCCAGATAGATGCCACAGCAGCAATCAAGCAAGATACGAAGATGGTCCCTCTTCTGGCAAGCACACGGTTCATCGGCTCGGTCAGCCAGCAGCCGAGGATGGCACAAGCAAGGTATGGAGCGCCGACCACAAGTCCTGTCAGATTGTCTTGCATGGATTTGGAGAAGCGAGGCGAGGTGATTCCCAATTCCTATCCCCATGAGCGGCTGTTCTTGAGTACTGTGGAGCACCTTACCTCCAGGTAAAAAGCCTGAGCACCGTTGTTGACTGTTTCGTCCATTCCTTGGACCGCCGCGGCCAGAGAGGACATCGCTTGGAAGGCATTAGCTTCATTGAATTTCCTTTGCTGAACAGAAGAAGAAAGAAAGAGACTGTTGAGAACTCACAGACAAGCCAGTACAGCATCCATGGCTGGTCCCATTTGTGGGTCTGGACCTAGGTCAGAAGTGCCGTCATACTATACTGGAGTACTCCACCTTTTCTCGTTCGAGAGCCAGCTTGTCTTCATCCGATATCTCTGGGATTTCCTTGTAGGAGGACGGGTTTTGCGCAACCAGGGCTCCTTGCTTCATCAAGTCCACATGGTCCATGAGGTCGAACCTTTGGCAGAACTCCTCGACATCTTTCATCAATTGCGCTCGAGACACGCTTGCGAGTGGGTTCTCAAAGACGGCATTGAGATGGCTGCGGTCCGTTTCCGGGACTTCCAGCACGTCGTGCTTCTCTCCCGGCCTGTGTTCCGGAGGAGCGTACTCCTGCCTCGAGTCTGCGATCTCCTTCTTCTCGGTCGTTGAATCCATGCTTGGCAGAAACCTGGGATCAAAACATTGGAAATGGCCCAGCGCAGTCCCCGGCAAAGCGGGGTTTGTGTTTCTTTAAATTGCTACCAGCACCGCGCCACCCGAGGTGGGCGATGCGTGTTCGCGACAGGGTAAGGCACAATTAAGGCTGATTCGGGTTGCGACGAATCCTGGCGCCTACAGACGGCTGGGGAATCCATCCTTTGTTTCAGCTGATGGGTGTGCTTATCGCTAACGTCAGTGGCGCGCGGCCAAAAGCTTCATCCTCCAATGAGATCCTTGGCGAGCTTAGGTTAAAAATCAATCAATCCGTCGGTGCTACGGTATTATCTTACCCCAGAGAATGAGGGATTGTGAGTCAACCCCGGGGTATGACGTATTGGGCTGATATCCCGCCGTCCGACTCGACGGCGTTCAACTCCAGTCATGGGACACGGGCGGGGAAACGGGGGAGGCATTAAGACAGGGTGCCTTCGACGTAAGCTCGGGACCACACCACAGGATTCCCAGTCTCAACCACTAGGCTCCGAGCCCGCTGCGACAATGGGCGTTGGGGGCGCCTGCACCGAATCCTCCAGCTCTTGCACGTGTGGTCCCTCTGCCTGTGCCGCTTGACCGCACAAGTCGATTCGGAGACGATCCCGCCCTTCAGCTCTCCGGCTACGGGCGCTGTCAGACGATCAGGAAGTCGCAGAAATAGGAAGAGTCTCTTCGCGGCAGCACGATGGAGCAGGATGTGAAAGTTCTTTCGGACATAAGCTTAAATGGTACGTATGCAGCATTTGGTACAAATGGCTTGAGGATTCAATTCTGTCTTGAGTCAGTAAGACACAATTCCTCCAGGCTACTTGCTTGCAAAGTTCTTGCCGCTTCACCGCAAAAAAAAAAAGAAAACAAAGGGACCTTGTGTGCCCTGCCAGCTGCCTCCGGGACTTACCTCATCTTACGCGTGCAGCCACGCCGTGCTGGAAAGGTGGAGTATCCTTCTCTCTTCGTCCGCTTTCATTCAGGAGAAATTTGGGCGCAACATTATCTCTCGTGGGATATTGAGCAGCGACAGGACCCGTGATCTTGGGCAGTGACATTTGCAATGGAAATTGGTGTTCAACAGGTCAGACTGGGTCTCGGCCCTTTCGATATTTCTTGGCTGCCTCCCAGTGCGTTCTCAATTTCAGCCTCACGGGCCAGTCGAGCGCCGTCTGGAGCGGCTGGTGGTGAGGCTCGGTGTCATGGACGCGTGCCTGAGCGGTAAGGCTTCAGGGTCAAGGGTCGATGAAGAGAGAGGGACGGCTGCACCACGAAGACGATCGCTCCATGGTAAAATGTCGGTGAAGGCGGAGGCGGAGAGGTGTGCACCGAGCGGACTCGCCTTCGGGGGAACGAGCAGTTCTATGAGTCGACGGCAAAATGGCGAGTAATGCAACGGCGATTTGCACAGACGCTCCGGTCCGTATCGTGGCAGCAACGACGTCGTGCTGCCGCCCTATCGGCCACGTTCCGTTCGTCAGGCACCCTGCATTCCCGCCGTGCCTTGCCCAAATCTTGGCTAGCCAAGTCCCATGCTCGTGATTGCATACCCGGCTCGGGAAAGGGCCTGGGGACGTGGACCGCAAGATGGTAGCAGCCTGCGCCGGCCCCTTGCCGCAGGGCCCGCGCGCGATGGCTCTGACTCTGCCCAACGGCCAGACCGACCGTTGACCTGGAGAGCGTCCGCTCCACGCACACACAGCTGCAGTTCGCAAATGGCAGAGCAGAGATTTGCTCCTTTGCTGCGTCCTCCAACGCTGCGCGCTGCGTGCGTAGGTGCAAGGCGTTCCTGTGGCGAGTCGTGGACGCCGGTAAATCGAACCCCATGCTCCCTCCGCCGGGCCCAGCGGTAAGCGGCATTGACTGGACTCGCTGACTCGCCGAATCGAAGCGGGATTCACGATAGCCGCTGCAGCGATGCTGCTTCGTCCCCTTGCTTCGCGAGTAATCCTCCGACTGGCGCCATCCATGCGTTACTGGCACGGAAGAGGCTAAGATAAAGAGCATTCAGGTCAACGCCGCCACCGCTGGTCTGCACACTGCTTTCACAACCACGTCGAAGCAGGTTCGGCGAATTTCTGGGCTGACGAGGATGGTGTTTCGGATGAGTCTGGACGACGGAAGATGCCTTTGGCAATCGGTCCTCCTCGATCATGTGTTTCTGCCGCGACAGGGATGGCGGGTCGAATGGTACGATGCCGAAGCTCTCTGTTGGCCAGAGCAGCCACAGCTCGACGAGATTTTGGTGTTTTGGCAGCGAATCGAGCAGCGAGAAGGCCTGGGCGACCGTGCCGGCCCCTAATTTCCATCGCCCCGGGTCGGCGGCTGACGAAGACCAGAGCACTCTGCGCTCAGAAATACGCGGCCTCTTACGTGCAGAAGCCGGTCGACCTGGTTGCTGGTCCGGCACTGCTCAGCCGGCGCCTATGCAGCCGCGAGCAGGCCTATCGCCAACCCGAGCCGTGGCGGAGCAGGCGACTCCAACGTGACCGCACTCCACTCCCCGGCTCCCGTATTTCACGCCCCACCGTGCCACGCTGATCGGCCCGCGTCAGCGCCGGGCCCGCATGAATTTGAACTTCAAAGCCGCAGTGCTACGGACGTTCCTCGAAGATCAAAGTGTTGTTTCAGATTTCCCTATACCTTCCAGAAAGTAGCATGACGAGGGCGGACCCTCCCGTTATTAAGCCATCTATCCATTACCTTAATACTACCGTCCCACCCTCCGACGGAGCCCGGCACACTCGCAGCCTGCGCTGTCCACGGGGTACATGTCGTCGAGCAGCCCCTATGGGGATCCTCCTGCGGGAGTCGATCTACGAGCCAGCAGGAACACCACCATCTATGGCTCCATCATCCCGGTGGCCGTGATTGGCACCATCGTTGTTGCTCTCCGCACCAAGCTGCGGACGATGAACGGCAAGCCCAGCTTCAAGATTGATGACTTCACCGTCATAATGGCCCTTGTAAGCATCCCAACCCTAATCTCCACGAACTAAGCTAAACCACCATAGACCTTCACATGGGGCACCGCAGCGTGTTGCTTCATCGGTGAGGCATCCGGCGCCATCCGAGGCAGGAAAGCGCTAACGGTTTGCCAGGCATGCCATACGGCTTGGGGAAGCACATCTGGGCCGCAAACCCGGCCAAGCTTGAGACTCTCTGGCAGGTACGCTTGCCGACCCACCTCTCGCCAAGACCGTATGCTGAACATCTCAGATCCTTTACGCATACCTCATGGTCTACGCTACGAGCGTGGCCTTGACGAACATGTCCATTTTGCTGTTCTACCGCCGTATCTTCCGCTTCGAGTTCGTCTTCTACCTCATGACCTTCATTGTCGTCTCCTACTGGGTTGTTATCATTCTGGTCATCAACGTTGGCTGTCGCCCCTTGTCCTACTTCTGGGAGCGATTTTCGGACCCGAACGCCGAGGGCACCTGCATCGACGTACCCAAGTTCTTCTTCTCAAACGCCGTCTGGGCCTTGGTGCAGGACGTAATTATTCTGGTCATGCCTATTCCGACCGTTATGCGACTACAGATGCCGCTTGGAGAAAGGCTAGCCGTCATCACCATCCTCATGCTTGGAGGATTGTAAGTGTTTCCCTGTTTCTTCGTCCACGAAGGACTCAGCTGACAGGCTTCCTTTTACAGCGTCTGCATTGCCTGCGTTATCCGAATCATCAGTCTTCAGCAATTCGTCAATGCCACCGACGTAACGTGGGCCATGGCGCCTGTTTTCGTCTGGTCGTGCGTGGAACCATTCGTCGGTCTTATTTGCGCATGCTTACCAACATTTGGACCTTACTACCGCAAATGGTGGTCCAAAATACACTCGACCTTGAGCGGCGGCAAGAGCAAGGGATACACAAACGGACTGGACACAGACGCTCTGGCGGGCCCGAGGAGCAAGGAGACTGTCAGAGCGACAAGGACCAGGCGACTCTGGGGCAGTCTCAACGGGCCGGACCTTGCCAACCTAACCTACAACGGCCGGCTGCGAGACGACGACGAGGTGGAGCTGACGACCGAGATCATCGGTGGAGCCAACGGGAGCGTGATGAAGAGTATCAGTGAGGGAGATTCGGATGCACCGCCGGACAGGGGCATCCAGGTCAAGGAAGAATTCATCTGGACGAGTACCCCCAGTAAATGACGACGATCTTCTTTGTTTAACGATAGATATCCATCGTAGGAGTGGCGCTCTCTCAACGTCCATTGATACCCTAATAGTAGAGAATACCCCCTTAAAGAATTGACAGAATTTGGAGAATTTTACATTAGCAAAGATGACTCAAGCCAAGCGCTAAATCTCTTCTATGTTTCAAATGTTCCCCCCAGATCGTTGGCCGCTGATTCTCTGAACTGTAGATTTCTAGTATGATTTTTTTTCGTAGAGAAAGCAAGGATCCTGGAGGAGATGCACTGGCCAGATGATTTTAGAGCATTTCATCTTCACCGCAATTCGCTCAATCCCTTCTCTACAAACGCTTATAAGTCGTGTTATAAGTCCAAATCAAAGATCATTTGATGCCAGCGGAAGTTAAGCGTGGAGACATGCAACAAACCCGCCCAATCATAGTCTCCGCAGGAGGTGGTCTATTCTGTCGGAAATTACCGGACCAGCGCTGGATTTACCCAATTCATTTTTGCTCCACTGTCCACTAATGTGCCGCTGAGGATCATGAATTCTTTCCGTTCTTCCAGCCAGTATTCAAAATATTTGACCGGGCGGCCTCTCCTTCGGTCCCGGCACATAGACCAAACATCAGGAATAGCATATTAACAATAGTATGCTTGAATAGTAGACACTGATGAGTTTAAATAACATTACTGTTGAATGCTATGGCTTATCTAGCCTAGCTTCGGCAAAGCCATTGACGGCATTCATCAAGACCCTGCATACCTTTGCCTGCATCTTGGTAGGAGTGGCAATCCAGATTAAAAGGGCAATATTTTGATTGTTCCTAGATAGAAGACGGCTTAGGTAGAAACTTTTACATCTCACCTCGATAGAAAGGGACTATCCGGTTAATAGTAAGTCGCCAAATTCTTCTCCGCAAGCATTTATTGACAGGCTCAAGTTTCTCTGAGTGTCCTCATATACCACAAAGCTATCAGAATGAGTAAGATATCCATTCTCTTCTCCTATCTCCGGACATTCGCCTTCCGCAGTGACACAAGGATGGCTTGTTTGCGCACCTTGTGATGTCTCGTCCTCCACATTTTGTCAGCGGTTATCATGTCATGTAACCCGATTGCATCACTCTAGCATCGCGCATGGGTACAGCCACCTGACAATTACGGAAACCACTGTGCCGACCTGCATCAAAATTGCAGCGGCTGCATCGTTACTATCCTCCGTCTGAGGGCTATTTACTGAGACTCGAAATCACAAGATCCAAGATGGAACAATGTCGGTGTAGCCCACTAGTCCATCCTCGAAGTCAACGTCGGAATCATTTGCGCGTCATTACCGCCATGCAAAGCCCTTATCACGTGCTTGTTCCTCGAAGGCGTGGAGGTAGGCCTGGACGAGTTCGCCTCGCAGCATCTCACCAAGCTTAAACTGTCACTTATCGAGCTTGACGGAACAATCACAACGCAGCAACTACCAGGAAGGAGTGGATTGTACCATATAGAGAAGGATACGGAAGGGTGGAACGAGGTGAAAAATACTGTCGAGTGCAGTCGTCTCGCTGAATAAAAGTTGCAAATATTGTGACACAGAGGCGAGAATCAAGAGACCCGGAGAGCAAGTTGGATGGATGTGATCGTCGAATTCTTAACAGCATCACCGGGAGCCAGGGATCACTATCAGTCTTTTTAGCTTCGGAAAAGTGAGTCCCAATTTCTTCAATCCGTCCGTAACTCTACATACTCAAGAGCGCAATGAAGCTGTAAAAGCCTGAAAGTGAAAAGTACGACGAGCAAGCCCCTCACAGCTTGTAGTGCGGCCGCGGGACATTATCGTAATAAGGAACAACAATCATGTTCGGATCATCCGTCATGCTGACCATAGCCCTCGTCGCCGGATGAATCGGCCGCTTACTGACCCTCAAATCAACACAAGCGGGCCCCTTCCCACGCACCAACCGCTCCACAGCCGGCCCAATCTCCTCCAACCTCGTAACCTTCACGCCCTCACACCCCAACCCCGTCGCCACGACCGCGTACTCAGCCCTCGCGCTCAAGCCGCTCACGGGCCGCGCCGGCGTGCCCTCCCCGAACACCAGCTCCTGCCCGTTGGCGCTCATGCCCCAGCACTCGTTGTTCACGACGACGGTCAGAACGCGCAGCCCGTGCCGCGCGTATGTGTCCAGCTCTGCGAGGTGGAAGCCGGCGGAGCCGTCGCCCTGCATGTTCACGACCAGCCGGTCCGGGGCCGCGACGGCGCAGCCGAGCGCGTAGCCGAAGCCGTTGCCCAGGAAGCCGAGGTAGCCGGTCGATGACATGAGGGCGTGGGGCTGGCAGAGGGGGGTGTTGGGGCCGGCCCAGAGGGCGCATTCGCCGCCGTCGAGGACGACGATTGGGTTTTTGGGGAGGGAGGAGAAGAGGGTGGAGAGGGCGTGGTGGGGGTGGAGGCGGTGGCCCGCTTCGGGGATGGTCTTGGGTTCGTCGGCGTGAGGGGAGGGGACGGATTTGGCGGTGGAGACGGCAGTGATCCATTCGGGTGGGGCGCGGAGAGGGGAGGAGGAGGAGGTGTGCTGGAGCGTGGAGGTTATGAGGGCTTCGAGGGCTTGGGCGACGTCGGACACGATCCCGAGAACTGGGAAGGTGCGGCCGAGCTCGCCGCCGTCGGTGTCGACTTGGATGATCTTGCAGTCTTTGTTGGGGATGATTGCGCCGCTTTGTCCGCCCAGGTAGAAGCCGGTCCTTGCGCCGAGCATGAGAAGGCAGTCCGGGGGCTTTCCGGTCATTGAGAGGATCCCCAAGATGTTCGCGGAGCCGCAGAATGCCGGGTTTGAGTAGAGGCCAGACAGGATGGAGAACTTCCCACTGCTAAAGATGGGGATTCGAGTGGCTTCACCAAACTTCTGTAAAGCAGTTGCAGCCTACGGAGATGAATCAGTACAGTGCTTATCCGGACGCTTTCTGCGTACCTGTTGAGATCTTGCACCAGTTCCGACAATGACTGCCGGCCTTTTGGCTCCCTTGAGGATCTCGATTGCTTCTGCGATTGCTCCTTGATGCGGCCCGGGAAGATATGGTAAAGGACTGCTGATCGCACCCCACGAGATTCGGGACGGGGTAATGGGACCAAACAGAACATCAATAGGCACATCGAGCAGTACGGGACCTGTGCGACTCAGTATGAGGTCTGCAGTGGAAAGGGGAGTCCTTACCTGGCGCTCCGGAAACGGAAATATGCATGGCATGGGCGACAATGCGAGGCAGATCCTCAGGGCTCGTCACCCGGTGAGCGAACTTGGTCAGCTGCTTTCCAACAATGACCTGGTCAATCTGACCCTGCAAGGAGTTGTTCTCTTGGTCACGCAGCGGCACTGAGGAAGTGATGCAGAGGATTGAGCTTCGATCAGCGAATGCCGTGGCAAGGCCCGGCAAACCGTTTGAGTATCTGATCGAAGTCAGCATCAATTCGAAGACATATAGTCTTCGGCCAGCTCTCACCCGCTATTTGCCGTGATAAAGCAGATGCCAGTCTTTCCCGTCATCTTGGAGTATCCCTCCGCGGCTTGCACGGCTACAGTCTCATGGCGCGTGTCTATCAGCTTGATTCCAATGGATTCACATCCGACAAGGAACGCATCGAGATGACCTCCATGCAAGCCGAAAGCTACTTCGGTCCCAAGCTGCTTGAGGGATTGAGCCAGGAGATCCCCCCCGGTCATTTCTCGGTTCTTGGGCATGGTCAACGGAAACGCCATTTTGATCAGCGAGATCACGTCGAATGGATTGGAAAACTCAACACACAACTTGGGATGAGATTTCGATTTGGAGATGGACTGATTTAGTGGTGTAAGCAGGGTGGCGGGGTAGCGGAGTGTCGGTTATGGTACAAAGCCCCGCAAGATTTCCCCTCAGCCAAGAACGGATGGGTACGAAGATCTACATTCATTGCCATCGAATACGATCTGCATAAGCACACTAGCGAGCGGCTGCCAATCTGCAATGTTGCACAGCAGCGCTCATGTCTCAGTATCCTTGACTGCTTGCGCAGACGTGGCTCTCAGCCGAACCAACGCCTCGTCGATGGAAGGCCCAGCAGCATCGCAGAGCACCTCCGCCGCTCTTCTCAGGCCCTCATCTATCTCTTTGAACCTGCCATCTTCCGAGTAAATCATCTGGCCATTCCGATAATTATCGGCCATTAGGACCGCTGCAGAACGTGCCACGGCGTCGGGCGTCTGGACAATGGAGCCGTGAGCTTTCAACAAGTCTCCTGGAGCTATTCCGGTGTCCGTCCAGCTTGGAGCGATCGTGTTGATGCGAATCGACAGTTGCGGATGGAGAGAAGGGACGAGTCCGCGCATGAGCCCCAAAACTCCGTGCTTGGCAACGGCTTCATTCAATGAGCGACAAACTCCGGATCGAAAGATAAACCAGCAACTTACTGTAGTCAACGGCTCCAAAGTACTGGAAGCCTAGTTGATCAGACTTGTCAGTGTTTCTGTTGACAGTTCATCGAGAAGTACGCTTACTGGACGCTGACGCCGTGAGCACGATGCTGCCTCCTGACTGTTGTTTCCTCATGTAATGGAGTGCTAGAGCAGTGGTATTTATGACGCTCTTGAGGTTGATGTCAACCACACGATAGTCCGGTTCCATCAGTTTGCCGTCACCGTTGAGTTTGTCTTCCAACAAATCGATGCGGGGACCGATACCTTGAGGTGCGGATGAGTACTCAATTCTCTTGTTTTGGGTTGGAGCGCTTGCCAGCGTTGGCGAAGACATGATCAATTCTCCCATGCAAGTCGAATGCTTTCTGGAACAGTGCAGATAGAGCATCCCAAGACGTCACATCGAGAGGGACGAAAGTCGCCTCCGAGCTCTCAATTTCCGGAGGTGGAGAATTGAGGTCGCACATGACAACCTTTGCTCCCAGTTGCAGGCATAGCTTGACGGTAGCCAGGCCAATACCAGATGAGCCGCCTGGAACGCTAAGGAATTAGTCTGGGAGGTACAGTTTCAATTTCGAGGCAACGACTTCCCGGTGATGAGTATAACCTTGCCTTTCAGGCCTTGCAGAGTCTGGTCGGCGATGATGATTTCCGTCATGATGCTAGCGCAGACTGAATTGACATGAAATGAGATGTGTTCAGAGTTGAAATGAACAATGCAGATGTGAAGGTTGAGGAAGAGGGCACAGCAGGATCCTGGCCAGAGGAAAGCCGGGTAGGCAACAAGTACAGCCCCCCGATGCCCCGCACTTGTGATACTAGGGTGGGACTAGCGTCTACAGCCACCTTCCTCGGTGATGCGTTTCTCGGCGTGATGTGCTGACCACTTTGGCTTACCTGTCGAAAAGAATGATTGGTGCATTTGGCCGGCGGAGCGCAGAGTAAGGATTAGCAAACGAGTCTACTTGCGGGCTCTACTGGCCAATGATTAGCCTGATCAAAATAGACGGAGCACGGAGCGGAATCGGATGGGCGCTGTGAAAAAAGGGTGGCACCGAATAAAACCTATTCATTTTCGAGCGTTCAAGAAAGTATGGATGTCTATGAGACATCGAGGAGAAAGATGAAGAGTCTTTGTTGATGGTGTTGAAGGGCAGATTCTCTGGATTTATACCAAGTCGTCCAGTCCAGGAGTTTACGAAGGCTGGATGGTGCTGATCGAGCCCCGAAGTTTCCATGTATTCGAAGAAAGGCGAATGCGCAAGTATGGCTGACCAATCGCCAAAGCAACATTGGTGACGACAGATTTAGCGAGAAGCTTGCCACGTCGGGTCAAGAGACAGTGAGCACTTCCACCGGACATGCTAGCCAACCAGACTGGGGAAAGCTGCCGTGCAGCGACCTGGAGAAAGTTTCTTGGCCGGTGCAGGAGACACGGGCTGTCGAAGCTTTGGACAGAGGTACAGCAGAAGCAGGCGCCGGCCCAAGCATGGCTGGCTGCATGGCAACAATGTGCAAGGAAGACAGCGATTCTTCTCCGGAGCTGGACAAGACAGGCGTGGAGAGGAAGCTAAAAAACATAAGAAAGCCAAGGCGGCGGATCACTTGGCGCAGCGCCCAGAGGAGCGGAAGAAGCCATTTCTGCAACCGTAAAGAGCGCCCCTGACGCTGCCGTGTTGCTCTTTTGGGACTTTCGCGCCTGCGAGGCTGCTCGGTTAGGTCCGCTTCCGAGGGATGTCTGCCGTCCGGAAAACAGGACTTCCGAAGACCATTGCGGTGTGTAGGCGTGGCGTGAGGCGAGGTGGAGAGCCAAAGCTGGAAGACCTCTTGACATGGGAGGGAACAAACGAGATGAGAAGAGTTGTGTGCATGACGGGGAGATGAGAAGAGAGGAGAGCGCGAGGGAAGAGAAGCGCGGTGGGCGGGTGGAGAGGCGGCGGCCCGGGCGCTGCCGCAGGCCCGTTGCAGCCCTGCGACAACACTCCTGTCTCTCGTGCGTATTTTTAGGCTGAGTGGGCGGCGTCACCCGAGGGTCACACCTTCTTGTTCCTTTCGTATTTGCGAGGCTCTTCCGGCGGTGTATAGACATGGGTTGCCCACACAAAACAGCAGGATCTGCACAAAATGTCCGCCCCAAATCAGGATCGGCTCTCGGGAGCGGGCAGTCTGGGATGGAAACTCACGCGGTCCCCGCTTTTAGTGTCGAAGGAGAAACATCAAACCACCAATCCGGCCGGCCCGCGAAACGGCACTCCGGTGGGCGCCATGGCAAATGTGCTTTGAAACGAGGTCTTGAAACCATGCGCGTCCATGCTGCGGAGGTGGGCCAGAGGTTCAACCCGCGCTGAATGTATTCCCAGGCCACCCGTCATCTGGTTATATATTCCCATCATCGTTCATCCGCCTCAGGCACCTGGCACAGCAAGCCATTCTTCTAGGGCATTTCGCGAGCCGCCTCGAACCGCATTCACTCCGTGTTTTTGCCAGCTGCAGCCATGAAGGCCACGCTCATTTCGGCTCTGCTCTTTGCCGGCGCATCGACTGCCGCAGTCAAGAAGCCTCTGAAGCGCCAGTCCGGCACCACGCTCATCCCCAGCACGTGCTTCGACGACTACTCCAGCCTGGAGGAGTACTTCGACTACCTGTACCCGTGGGGCAGCGACCACAATGGCTCGGCGCGCATGGTCGGCAACAGCACCGACCACGACTACATCGCCATCAACCCGGCGGGCCAGCTCACCATCACGGCGCAGCCGGTGACAGGGCAGCCGGCGACCAGCAGCGGCACGGCCATCAACTACCTGTCGGGGGCGGTGCACGCAAAGCAGCACTTCGTGGTCGAGCAAGGCGGCGGGCTCGACTTCTCCGGGCAGTTCCTGGCGACGACGGACCGGGGAACGTGGCCGGCCTTCTGGCTGACGGCAACCGAGGGCTGGCCGCCGGAGATCGACTTGGCCGAGTGGAAAGGTGAGCGATGCTTGCGTGGCGCTTCGACGAGACGTTCCCGCTGATGCTGCGCAGGCTCGGGCAAGATCTCGTTCAACACGTTCAACACGTCTTCGGAGGTCGAGGCGCTGGACGTCGACTACGCCAATCCGTCCGAGTTCCACGACATCAAGGCGGAGCTGCGCGACGAGAACGGCAGCGACGTGTCGATCAAGTTCTACCTGGACGGCAACCTGGTCACGACGCAGGTTGGGAAGGGCTACGTCGGGGCCGGCTTCTGGCTGTGAGTGTTCGTGCGGATGAGCGGCTCACGGGGACATGCTGACCAGCGCAACAGCATCATCAACCTTCAGATGGAGGGCTCGTCCGGATCGCCGGGGCCCACGACCGGTAAGTGAAGCCTCCTGGGACATTTGGCAGCTCCGGTCCTGACGCCGTCGGCAGACACCACGTACGCAGTGAAGAACCTCGAAGTGACGAGCTACAACGCGTAGGGAGGGGCAAGTAGCAAATAGATGACCGCATTGACTGTCGCGTTTTCTCGGTGCCAGCGAGAGGTGATGGTGATGATGAGGATGTAAATTCAGAGTAGTGAGAGGTGATGACTTGATGCATGCAGAGGCGGCTCCTACCCGGCGCGCTCGGGAGACGCGGAGAGTGACGTAATGTGTCGCGCTCTCACGTGACTTCGCGGGCGCGTACAGCACGCAGCCCCCCGGCCGTCATCCGCCGCCAGTCGTCCCCCAACAGACATGCAGCATGCAGCACGCCTCGTCCAGCGCCGCGCGCACGACGCCCCAGCGACCGCGCGGCTGGAAGCGGCGCATCGCAAAGGTAGGTGCCACTCGGCATCTCCCCGCCTGGCGTCGCTGACCGCGCCCAAGGCTTGCGACCTGTGCCGCCGCAAGCGCATTAAGTGCAGCGGCACGCGGCCCTCCTGCTCCCAATGCCACCAGATCGCCGCCAATTGCCACTACGCCGACGCTGACAGACGCCCGCCTCGGGCCCGCGACGACGGGTCAGTCCTCGACACCTGCGAGAGCTGTTCCGCTGCCGTCCTGACGCCGCTCCAGAGCGAGCCATGTGCACCAGCTTGAAGAGCGCGTCCACGAGCTTGAAGCCACTCTCCGCCAGTACCGCAGCCCTCCCCCGTCGACAGCTGCCGCTCGCGCTGATACCGCACTTCCCGAGGAGCCGCCCGCCGCTGACGAGAACGCCGGCCGCGGTACCGTCGTCGTCGAGGATGCCGGTGGCCTGAGATACTTTGGTGAGAGCCATGGGCGAGAGCGAGGGCGGCGCTGACTGTTGTCGAGGCCCGTCGTCCAGCATTTCGATTCTGTCGCCCGACGGCCTGCAGTGGCTGGAGTCGCGCACCGCCGATGCCTCGCTGCGCCAGCGTCTGGAGCTGCCGCTGAAGGGCGGCGGCAGCTGGACAAGCTGGACCCATCCGCTGTTGCGCCAGCTGTGGCCCCAAACACCCTCAAACAAGCTGCCTCCGTGGTCCGACGCCCTCGCCCTCGTCAACGACTTCCTGGACAACTACAACACCGTTCTGCCCATCTTCCACCCACCCTCTTTCATGGCCCTGCTCGGCCAGCACTATGCCCGCGCCTCCGACTCCATCGAGGACCCCGCCTGGTCTGTGGCCCTCAACGCCGTGCTTGCTCTCGCTCAGCGGAGGAGGGCGGAGCAGAGTCCTCAGTCTCGCGACCTCGACGACCGGGCCTGGGCGTATGCGAGGAACGCGCTCGAGGTCACCATGGCCGTACTGATGCGCAGCGTCAGTCTGCTGTCCGTCCAGGCCATTCTGGCTCTTGCCTGGTTTTTCCGCGGCACTCCGAATCCCCAGCCGTGCTTCTTTCTCTCTGCTGCCGCCGTGCGACTGTCGCACTCGATCGGGCTGCACCGAAGCCACGAGCATCTGCACTTGAGCCCGGCGGACAGGGAACAGAGGTTGCGTGTTTTCTGGATTGCCCTCTTCCTGGACTCCATCGCTGCCTTCCGGACCGGTCGACCCTGCATTCAGAGCATTGACGACATTGGCGTTCCCATGCCCTCTGATTCTCCGAGAGACAATCTGGGAATCATCGTCAATCGACAGGGCTCTTCCGCCTTTAATTTTCTCTGCGCCAGAGCGAAGCTCGTAGTCTTGGAAGGAACAATCTACGACCGTCTGTTTTCAGCGTCTGCTTCGACAAAGCCCATCGAGGCTCTTGCTGCTGAAGTCCAGGCCCTCGGCAAAGACCTCGACGACTGGAGCCATGCGCTCCCTGGCGCTCCGGACTGCAGTCAGACTGCCAAAGACTGGACCCAACAGCACCCCCACATTCTGGGTTTATTTCTTTCCTACAACAGCTGTGTCCTGACCGTTTGCAGCGCCACGTGGCAGCGGCATTTCAGCTCATTGAGGGCTAACAGGTCCGCTCAGCCCTCTTCGAATGACTCTTCGAACTTTCCTCATTTGAAGAGGTGCCTCGAGGCGGCGCACGAGATCGTCAAGCTGGTACTACTTCTACCACAGGACGGTATCAGCTTTCTTTGGTGAGTGGGTTTCGCCGAGTAATCATAACCCGATCCTAACTCCAGACGCAGGGAAGCGGTCCAGTTCCCTTGCCAGGCAATATTGCTATTCTTCATTTGCCTACTCCTACGGCCGAATGATGCCAATGTAGACGCTCATCTTCAGGCAATGGACGACGCACTCACCGTCATGTCCGGACTGATGAAGAACCACGAAGAAAGCTACGCTCAGCACGAAGAAAGCTACGTTAAGCACCTTGTAGCAGTGTGCAAGGAGTTTACTCGCATCGCCCGCGCCGCTGTGCAGAGGGGAAGGACACGAACAGACAGAGCTCAGCCTGAGCAGACATGGCTTCTGCATCAAACGCCTGTAGCTGATACAGCGCTGCATACATCAAACCAACAGCTGCCAGAAAAAGACTCCATGTTCGTTTCCTCAAGAACGGCTCTCAGGAATCCGCTGCCTGCTGTGCCCTTTGCGGCGAACTCTTCCTACAGTGCGAGACCTTCGGTTCAAGGTTTAAACGATGCATCAGCAGAGATGATGTTTCAAGAAGATGCCGGCTTTGACCAAGGAATAAGCGGTCTTGATCAGCTCTCCGATCTTCCTCTCCCTTTCTCCTGGCAGTGGCAGGAGTTGTCGACCAGTCTGCTGGAGGATTTAAATTTGTTTTAATCCAACTTCGCACACCTACTTCCTTCATGGTAAGCAATCGTTATTTTTCTGCCAGCAAGTCCAACTCAAACAGGAGTATCGGTTCCATTTTAATCATGTACAGAATCTTTGCCTAAGCTGCCGAGGTCCACTGGGGCTTCGATCTTCCACGTGATCCAGAAGGCACAGCATAGCCCAGCTTTGACTTTTCGAAAGTAAACGCCGGAGCCAGAATAGAAATGTCATCATCCAATCCCCATTCCTTGCCACTCATCTTCCAGAAGTACTCGGGACGCTTGAACATGTCTGGCCTGGTCTTCATCATGGCGGCATGCGATTTGATCAGCAACGTCTGCATCTCGTCGTAATGGCGGACTTCGAAGCCTGCGTTCCGTTCGCGAAGAGCCTTTTGCTGCTCCTCGGTGTACTGTCCCAGTCTGTAGTACCAGATGTTGTACTGCGTCAGACTCACGTCGACGTCGAATGTGACATCGTCCTTGGTGCGTTCCAGCAAGGCCTGGATGATGGCAGCGGCACCGATGAGGCCAGTCTGGTAGTCGGAATTGGCTGCAGCGACGTCAGCTTGCACCTCGGCTCCCGATACAGAGGCAACTTACGCAAAAGTGGGACCACAGGCTCGTTCAGACCCATGAATTTCCCTTGCAGCCACGAAATGCCCACCAGACAATCACTGATCTGTTGCCAGCCTGAGCGGTACGCGAGCGGGCCCTTGAAACCGTAACAGTTCTCCCGGGCGTAGATCAGGCTCGGGTTGATCCTGCGCAATGATTCGGAATCGAAGCCCAACCTCTGCAAAACGCCCGGCCGATAACCATCGATCAGGACATCGGCGCCCTTGACGAGCTCGGCGAATGACTCTTTGCCCTTGTTGGTCTTCAAGTCGATGTTGGCGTCCTTCTTGCCGGTGCTCAGGTCCATCCACAGGATGGAAATGTCTGGGAGTTTGTCGTTGGACACCTTGACGACCTCGGCTCCAAGAACGGCCAGTACCTTTGAGATAACTGGCGCAGCGATGACTCGGGAAAAGTCTATGACGCGGATGCCGGCCAGAGGTTTAAATCCAGATTCAGGAACCTGCGGCCATTGGCTTCTCGGTGCCTTTAGAGATCTTCTGCTCCACATCGGCTCCTCTCCCATGATCTTGCCCTGTTCATCTGTTAGCTGGAGCCGTCGTGCATGTGATACGTAGGATATCATACCTGCTCCGACGCAAAGAACTCCTCGGGCAAGTTGCACACAACGCCAGCCTGCTTGTACTCTTCGTTTGCCGTCTTCTCGATGACTTCAGAGTCCCACTGCGCCACCTTTTCCGCGTATATTTTGATCGCCTCATCCCGGGTTACATCCTGCTCTGGAACTCCCACCATTCTCATCGTGGCTTCAGCGTTCATCGAGCCGTGCAGGTGGTACCAGCGGCCATCTTTCGTCTGGTACACATTGGTGCACTCCTGGTGGATAGGCTTGTTGAGCTCATACAAGTCACCCTTCTTGAATTCCTTCTGCAGATGCTCGTTTTGCATGAACGACTTTCCGTTCACAGTGGGCAACATGACCGACTCGAGGAACATGGTCGCAAGATCCCTGCAAACTGGTTAAACAAAACACCGTCAGAAACGCTGGAGAGCAAGTCTTACGTGTTGACCTCGATGTCCTGGTAGTCGATGCCATAGCGATCAGCAGCAACGGCGCTGGCGCCCGCAGCAACGAGCGCCGAAAGAGCCGAAGCGGACTCGGTGATCTTGCATGGCGTCGGCACGAACGGCTTGGGGTCGTCGCCAACGAATTTGATCTTCTTTGCTGCTTCGGCAAAGGACGGCGGAAGGCCCAGTTTCTTGTCGTTGAGGACGTTCTCGCGGAGAATGCGCTTCGACTCTTCTTGCACGTTGTAGCTGTCCATGGCGGCGGAGGTTGTGTCTACGACTGCTACGCCGGCGCACGTCTGCTTATTATACCTCCCCGCTCCTCGGACCGCATGACGCTACCATGCGGAAGTGGGCCGAGGCGGCGGCGTCACATCCAGCCTCTGCGATCCACTTGGGCCGAGTTGGGGGAGCGCAAGGCTGATCAGTGCAGGACTGGATGGCTGACGGGGTCCGGAGTTTCAGAGCTGCCCGTGCCATTCTCCTAAACTCCAGGCTAGCTCGGGTGGAATTTTGGGCTCAGAACTCCGGCCGCGGGTGGGTGGCGAGTCAGGAGGGGCGCGGAGGGCTCTTCCTCGGTGGGTTCTGTCCACGGACCAACCAGAAAACTCGATGTGCTAACGTTACCCAAACCCCTCAGTCCCCTCACCGCGCTACACGTCCTGCCACACACCCGCGGCTAACGCTGTGGAGTTTGAGCAACGGGACCGTCGACGTTTAATAACGCGGCATTTTGCGATAGCGCTTCTCCCCGTAGAGCAGGTATTTGGAGCTGATTGTTGTCAGTCCACGGATCCGAGTCCCACTATATATGTATCTACTGCCCCATGCGTCTCATCAGATAAGGGACCTTATTCAGACTAGTCATAACATACAACCAACACCATTCCCTGTCTGAGGCCCATCTCCACTTGTCAACTTCGAGCCTCTTCAATCGGTCAACACCTGCATTCACTACGCAACCATGAGTTCCTGGAGACACGGAGAATTCGGCAGACGCCCTGTGCGCATTGCCAACTGTTCTGGATACTGCGGTAGGAGCCCATGTGAACTTTCCATAGTAATGCCACGCTTCTGATCGACCATCTCCTCTTGCGAACAGGAGATCCGGCCATTGAAATGTACAAGCAAGCAACCCTTGGCGATGTCGACTTCATCACGGGAGACTACCTAGCCGGTAAGCAAAACCTTCTCTGGAAATCTCAAGCAGAGAAATACTCACCGAGCAAAGAGGTCAACCTCGCAAAGAACGCAGAGTCCTTCGCGGCCGGCCAGCACCCAGGCTACGAAGGCACCGCCTGGGAAGGAATCCGGCAGACCATCGACGTCATCAGCCAGAAGCAGATCAAAGTCGCCCTTAACGGCGGAGCTCTGAACCCAAAAGGTCTCGCAGACAGGATCGCCGCACTGGTACGCAATCAATTCCCCATCCAGCCGTCTCCCTCCTCCTCACCACCACCCTTGAATCCAGCAGCAGTTCACACCCCTCGCAGGTCAAAGAAAAAGGCTACAACCTCCAAGTCGCCTACATCTCCGGCGACGACCTCCTCCCCCTGATCGGCCACCACATGCCCACCACCCCCACCGCCACGCTCCCCCACCTCGACTCCACCAACCCCAGCGTCAAGCCCCTCCAAGACGCCTTCGCCTTCCTCGACGGCGGCGACGGCGTCGTCGAACCGCGCGAAGTCGTCTCCGCCAACGCCTACCTCGGCGCCCGCGGCATCGCCACCGCCTTCCGGCAGGGCGCCGACATCGTCATCGCGGGGCGCGTGTCCGACGCCAGTCCCGTGGTCGCCGCGGCGTGGTATTGGTTTGGGTGGGGGGAGGGGGCTTGGGATGAGTTGGCGGGGGCGCTGGTGGCGGGGCATTTGATCGAGTGCTCGGCGTACGTGACGGGGGGCAATTTCGCCGGGTTTACGGAGTTTGCGGATGTGGGGAGGTTTGTGGATCCGGGGTTTCCGATTGCGGAGGTGGAAGGGGATGGGAGTTGCGTTGTTACGAAGCATGTGGGGACGGGGGGGTTGGTGAGTGTGGATACGGTGAGGTGTCAGTTGGTGTATGAATTGCAGGGGAATGTTTATTTGCATAGTGATTCGAAGGCGGTGTTGGATGGGGTTGCGGTCGAGCAGGTGGGGGAGGATCGGTGAGTTTCTTGTGATATTTGTTTTGGCAGTCCCTCTGGGTCGGTTGCAAGTGGATGCTGACTTTTTGATGCAGAGTCCGGGTCAGTGGAGTGAAGGGTTTGCCTCCGCCGCCGACGACTAAGCTGGCTATTTTCTACAAGGGTGGATATGAAGCTCAACTCCTTTTCAACACCTCCGGGTACGGTGCTGTGGAGAAGTTCAACCTGTTTGAGAAGCAAGTCCGGCATTTCATGGGCGAGGAGGCTTTGCGAAAACTTGACTTTGTTCAGTTCCAGAGGTATACTGCCCATGCCCCGACCTCAATAATCAATGTATGACGCTCATTGGCTGGCAGGATTGGTGTGCCCGCAGAGAACCCTTCGAACCAGAACAGCAGCACCATCTACATCCGCATCTTCGCTCAAGCTAAAGATCCGGAAGCATTGACGGCGATATCCAAAACAGTCGCGGACATCTCCTTGAAGCACTACCACGGTACGAGGTTTCCCGCTTCGAACGCAGAAAAAGCAATCGCTGACAGAGCGCACCCAGGCTTCCACTCCTCCCTCGATATGCGTAGCGCTATCCCCCGCCCATACATCGCCTACTACCCCGCAACATGGGACCAAGACCAGCTCGAAGAAACAGCGCACTTCGTCGACGCCACCGGTCAGATCACCCGCTCCTACCCGGCCGGCCACCCCCCCAAATACGAACCCCTCGCCCAGCGCGACAACTACGACACGCCGCCGCCCGTGCCCGCCTTCGCCGGCGCAACCCGCGCCATCCGCCTGGGCGACATCGCGCTCGCGCGCTCCGGGGACAAGGGCTCGAACCTCAACGTCGGCGTCTTCGTCCGGACGGCCAGGCAGTGGGACTGGCTGCGGGGCTACCTGTCTCGGGAGCGGATGTGGGAGCTGCTGGGCGAGGACGCGGATCGCGAGAGGTTTTCCATCGAGCGCGTCGAGTTTCCCCGCATCTTCGTGGTGCACTTTGTGGTTTATGGGATACTTGGGAGGGGCGTGAGCAGTTCGACGAGGCTGGATTGCTTTGGGAAGGGCTTTGCGGATTATTTGAGGGATAAGGTTGTGGAGGTGCCGGTGGAGGTGTTGGAGGATGGTGTTGGGGCTGGGAAGACAGAGGTGGCGCGCATGTGACGTGAAAGGGGGCGTTGAAGATTCGCGTCGATGCGTCGCTGTGCGTGGTCATTCTGCATCGTATCGCTGCGGCAGTACAGATGCAATTGAGAGAATCGGCCGGGTGCGAAGTACGCTCTTTGCATCCCGAACACTTCTTCAACTTCCCACATGTCAAGCACTGTTGCGATACATTGCACCAGATCTTGTACGTTGATGATTCAGCACTGTTGTTATGCAAGCCTTTGGACCAGTTGAAGTACTTTCCGAGAGACAGCTTGCATCAAGTCTCACGTAGCATCACAAGGTTCCTCGTTGTCGTACTTCTGGGGGGTCGCTCCGGTGCGAGTCCAAGGAGTGCTGGGTCAATGTCAGGCAGCATCACTGTCCTCATCGCAGGTGCCAGTAGGGTTAGGTAAAGCCAACCATGATGTGACAAGAACAAGCAACAAAAATCCAAAGCCCAGCACAATTCATGCGAGTTTAAGCATTCTTCCAGAAGACTGAAGCAAACACCAGCTGCCTGCCACACATCTCGATGGATCCTTCAATTACGGATAACAAGCGCAACAGATCTTCACGCTTTCCACCTTCTTAACCCCAGCAACATCCCCCACATGCCAACCAACTACCCCTCCAAAGGCATCGGCAAAGGCCTCGTCTCAACCTACTTCTCCCGACCAAAGCCACCGTCATCGCTACCGTCCGCGACCCCTCAACCCCCGGCCCTCAATCACTGAGCACCCTTCCCAAAAGCACAGGAAGCACGATGACTGCATTGCCTCTGGGCACCGAACGTCGAGGTCAACGAGCATGTCCCGTTGAGGCTGTCCCAGGAGATGCTGCCACTGTTGCGACAGGCGGCGACGCCGAAGTTCGCGGTCGTTTCGACGCTGATGGCGTCGATTGGGTTGTTGGAGCGGACGGGGAAGATGGTCATGGGGTTGTATGGGGCGTTGAGGGTGTTGGGGAATTGCGTAGCAAAGAGGTTGGCGGTGGAGGTGGAGGAGGTGGTTACGTGGGCTATTGATCTGGGGTGAGTTTCGGCGACGCTCCTGCGAGGATCAGTGCATGTATGTGTGTGGCTCTGACCGAGAGGATGATGGCCAGGTTTGTTGATACAGATTTGGCTAAGGCGGTCAAAGTGAATTTGGGTGAATTGAGCCACAATATATCCATTTCGCCGGAAGAGAGTGCTGCTGGAATTGAGAAAGTAGTAAGTTGGACCCCATGAAGAGGCGCAGGGTGATTGTGAAAGCTTCTTTGACTTTTCCATTTCTTCTCTCTTCTAAACTTGAGAGCTAATGAACAGATCAAGATCGCCGAAGCTACGAAGGAGAAAACTAGTAGAAGATTTATCAGGTACACTGGACAGGAGCTTCCTTGGTGAGGGTGAGAAATGGCCGATTTTTCTATTGTCTAAATACAGTTGTCATTCGACGTCCCGTGTTGAAGCAACCATACCATGGAAAAGTCAACGGCCCTATCTTCGAGACCTGTATGTATAGACGTCCATTCCCCAGTGTCATATCACATCCCAGATCACTTTCCTGGTTTGAGCCCAATTGATGCTCTCATTAATAGGTTTGCCACCTAAGAAGAGAATGATCCTTCACAAAGGAATGACCAGAACCAAGGCCTACTACGTCAAGCCCTTTGGAGTCAACACATGTTCCTAGATATCCGGAGCTGAACCTCATGCACACAGCAAATGGCACATGGTTTGTGTCTTGACCCATTAATGTGTTGCTTCAATTCCGGGGCCTTCTAACGAGCGCGTGGCGTTCTTAAACGAACTTCGCGCTGCGGGATTAAGACTGCGGGACTATGACTGCAGATATTTCCACGAACAGCCTCTCGCAAGAGTTTTCGTTGTTTGTAGCTCAAGCTGTCCCAACGGTACTCATCGTTCTCAACTCGGCGCACTCAATCTCGGCCCAAGCCACGATGAGCCCACCCTCCATACTTTAGGGTACATCACAAACGCCCATTCGTTCTTTCGCCAAAGTACGAGATACCAAAAGGTGCGTCGCGGAAGAAACAGCCGCCGAGCTACCCCAGTCTTGCATCCATCTCTAATTCTAAGCACAAAACGCCAAAGAAACTCCGCTCCGGGCCCCCCTGTCGGGAATAAACGACGGGCAGCGGAGCGGAGGATATTGACCGCCCATGTTTCCACCAATGGTGATAAGCTCGATTTTCCTACAATGTTTCAATGCAGTGGGCGAGGAGGGTGAGCTTTGATTGTTTCTCACGCGGAACACGGCCCGGAACAGTCTTGGCGCGTTTGATCAACGGGGGTTGGGCGCTTGAGGGAGAAAGCGAAAGGCTTGGCGGGCGGAAGACGAGGTGGATAAAAGCTGGGCTGTTTCGAAGGGAATGAATCGTTGAGAGATCTCAAGCATTGTGACTTCTGAAAACACGGATCGGTTCTTTGCTCGACAAGAAAGTTTAAGTCTCAGGAAA
This sequence comes from Neofusicoccum sp. Z2, assembly GCA_037356115.1. Taxonomy (NCBI): domain Eukaryota; kingdom Fungi; phylum Ascomycota; class Dothideomycetes; order Botryosphaeriales; family Botryosphaeriaceae; genus Neofusicoccum; species Neofusicoccum sp. Z2. Next base: position 50,060 of record JBAWJY010000084.1, read on the forward strand.
TGAGATCAGGAAGTATCTCAACAGGCTTTTTGCCGGTATTGGCTAGCCTCGCCACGTCGGTGATGGCTCATGGGTGCGTAGACACGTCTTATCTTTTCTACAGAGCATCTAATGATGATATTGACGTTTTTGTAGTCATGTTCAGTACCACGTCATGAACTCGGCCACCTACACCGGCTACCTACCCGTCAAAACCCCCGACTTCACCGCCGACCCTCCCAGCATCGTCCGCCGGATCGGAGGCAACGGACCCATTCTCAACATTTCGAGTACCGATATCACCGTATGTAGTCCCCAAGAAAATGAGCTGGAGTAAAAAAAAGAAAGAAAATGAAATGGAACATCACGCTAAACATCTCCAGTGCAACGCCAACGCCGCCCCCATCGCCGACGACGGCGTCTCCCGCGTCGGCGAAGTGACCGCCGGGACAAACATAACATTCCTCTGGAACGAATGGCCGCACAGCGGACCCGTCCTGACCTACATGGCAAAATGCGATCCGGACTGCGGGTCCTTCACCGGCAGCACCGGCTCCGTCTGGTTCAAGATCGACGAGATGGGCTACGACGGCGAGTGGGCGTCGCAGAAGCTTGTGGACCAGGGCAACACGTGGTACAGCCGTGTTCCGGCGTGCCTGGCGCCTGGGGAGTACCTGGTGCGGCATGAGATCATTGCTTTGTCGGACTGCAAGACGCCGGGGAAGTGTCAGTTTTACCCCAGCTGTGCGCAGGTGAAGGTGCTTGGGAATGGGACTGTGGTGCCGGGGGAGGAGTACCGTATTGCGTTGCCCGGTGGTTACAAGGCGGATGAGCCGGGTATTTTGTGGAATACGAATAAGCAGCAGCCGGCGGATTATGTGCCGCCCGGGCCGGCGATCTTTCAGTGCCCGAGCTGAGCTACTGATGGGGAAGTGCGTTGGAACTTTTCGGATTCTTGGGCATAGTTTATGATATGAAGCCCGTACGGAGTTGAACTATTCATCTCGACGGATAAGTGGTATAACATGAGTACTTGCACATCTGGGTAAATGTATTTGCGCTGGAAATAAACGTCATCATAAGTCTCATGCATGTTTTGGAACTGTCATGATAGACGGTCCAAAATCTCAGGTCTATGCTATTAAGATGGTGCTGGACAAAAGGGGTACTCCCTCCTATTAGTGACCTTCTTACAGGTCTAGTTCTCAAAGCACAACAATCAAAATCTGTAGCGACTGTCGAATTTACACACAAAGCTCCAAAGTTTTCTAATGGAGTATAAGCGCTTCCTTAGCCAGCGCGAGACTTCAACAAAGCGGAGCCCATTCGCTTAGATTATGAAGCCAGCAACGGCAGCAGCAGCAGCACCGAACATGCCAACGTCAGCAGCGTTGATGAAAGCGGCGCCGGTGAAGACCGTGGGAGTCGAGCCGGGCGTGCCACCATTGTTACCACCATTGTTGCCACCATTATTACCACCATTGTTGCCGCCATTGTTGCCGCCATTGTTACCATCATTTTTACCACCATTGTCAGCAGTATTGCCACCATTTTCGCCACCATTGCTGCCAGACGAACCGCTGGCGCCAGAGCCAGCATTACCGGAAGAGCCAGTGTTGTCGGAAGAGCCAGTGTTGCTGGAAGAGCCGTCCGATTCAAGCGAAATTTTCGGTAAACGAGAACTCGTGCGAGTAGATGAGCGGGTAGACGAGCGGGTCGGGTTTGTGATGGTCGGGCTCGTATTGGAATTGGAGGACACGGATCCGGTAACAGAGCGAGATGCGGAGCCAGCGTTTGAACCAGAGCCAGAGCTGAAGCTGGTTCGGCTGCCGGCCCCATTGCTGCCGGAACCGTTGCTGTTGGCTCCGTTGCCGTTGGCCCCGTTGCTGCTGGCTCCGTTGCTGTTGCTAGCACCGTTGTTGCTGTTGCTAACACCGTTGTTGCTGTTGCTAGCACCGTTGTTGCCGGCCCCGTTGCTGTTACTACTGCTACCACCGGTAATGCCCGGGCTAGGAGACGTGTTCGTGAAAGAACCGGTAAATGAGCCCGTTATGGTGGGGTTGCCGGTGACAGAGATACCAGAGCCAGCGTTGGTCGGGCTAATAGTCGTAGTGGAGCTCAAGGTAGAGATCCCGAAATAAGCCGAACTGGCGCAGTTGGTGAACTCAGCGGAGCAGCTGGCCGAATCACCACTACATGAGTTGTACTTGTCCTGGCAGCCCTGACACGAAGAGAGGGAACCCTGGCAGACATCCTGACCAAGGCCACCAGACTGGCAGAACGAGTCAAAGGAACTGCAATCGAAAGAACCTGCGAAGTTCGACTGTGGCTTTGCGACGGAAAATGTCAGCTGGGTGGCGAGAGTGGCGGCGACGAGATATCTCATTTTGGAGATAGTTGTTTGGAAAATTGATTAGAACAGGGTTGGTCGCTGAAAGCGAAGGAGCAGATCAGCTGCTAGGAACTCGAGTGGAACAAGATGACTGCTGCTAATGCCAGTTTGAGGACCATGCGGGTTCTTGAATTTATAGGTCTTGTTCGATAGTCTCTAGTACGATATGAGTGCAGCTTTTCTCTTGGCCAGGATATGACTGAGCGCTGTGGGACAATCTTCTAGGCTCAACCGCAAACAGTGCGACGGTGCTGTAATAGCTTGAAATCGACGAATCATGACATCATGACAACCCTAGCCAATTCGCGTGTGCTTTTTATGGCGATGCACGAGGCTCATTCCGCGCGGTGCAAGCTTGAACGAATGCAGAACATCAAGTCGTGAGCCTCAGGGGCATTCCAATCCGCGCGGCTTCCGAGATCGTTCGAAGAATTCCTTCAGGACCCAAGAATGCACTCTAAATGGTCAGTCGCGTTTAGTACACATCTGTCAGGTGGGATGTTTCTCGAAGTTAACCCCCTTTTGACGCGCGATTTTCCCCAGATGCCGAGCGGCTGACACGAGAGCCTTCCGCTTCCACTGGTACAGGAATGCGTGGTCCCCCTCAGGTGCAAACCCTTCTCTTACCAGCGTCCGGTCGATCTGCTTGCAGTCATTGCCACCTTTGGCGCCATACGGCTGGAGAGCGGACTGGCTAAGCCCGCAAAAAGTTTGCAGGTCTTTCGAAGTGGCCTCAACGGGTATCTGGACGCCCAAACTAACGGCTAAGCTTCTTCGAGTGAAATGTCTCCAATGGCATCACTTGATTAGGAAAGGTCTTGGGCACCCTGCGTTGGGCTCAACATGGGTGTTGTGCTTTTGTGCTTGACTATGCGGAGTTGAAGCATTCATCCGGATGTATCCTGGATGCGTGACTGGGGTTTCGCTTCTAGGTGAGTGTTTCGACTCATTATTGCTGAAAGAAAAAGACCTCCAACTCCCAGCGGTGGATTTCTTCAGTTTCAGATGGCTTGCTGTGGTGTGGAAACAGACGAATCAAGTTGGCTGGTATGTGTCCTTGCAAGCACTGGTAAAGCTGTTCGGCCGAATTCGCCCGGTCAGCCAGAGAGAGTACGTACCGTTAGTTATACATCCGAATGAATGCTTCAATTCCGGACGGTATGTAAGGGTCATCCATAGAGCTATCTCACTCCCAGTCCTCGTCAGCGCAAGCATCCCAATCTTCCCTCGCCCATTCAATCTCATCCTCGAGGTGCAGCTTCTCCGCCCTTCCCTTGCATTTCGCGATCCCAGCTCTTCTTGATCGGTTCTCGGCGTGCCACTTCCTGTGAGGTTGGAGCCTGATGATATCATCTTTACGCTGCTGTTCTTTTTCCTCAGCCAGTCTATCAAGCTTCGCTGATCTCTCCACACGCATCTTCGCAGCGAGATCCGCCAGGTTTCTTTCGCGCCGAGACTTGTGGGTAAGAACATCCTCCCTAGCTTCTGCCCGTCTTTCCTTTGCTCTTCGGTCGGCCATGACTGCGTCGGCTAAAGGGGCATCGAACAAAATAGCACGATCGACACCATTTTCGTCAAGTACTACCTCGACAGGGCCAATGCGCTCCGTTGGTTTTTTCCATTTGGCAGAGCGAAAGTGTCGCAGCGCCTTGTCCAGAGTGTCGCGCATTAGCTTCGTAAACGACTCTTCGTCTGCGGTAATTTGCTCGATCAAGATTGCCGGATCAACTTCCTTCGTAATCCACAGATGCTTGGATAGGGCAAAGGCCGAGCAATGCGCAGTCTGAACGATGCGGAGACGTTCCAGATTCTTCAAGTGACTGAGGATTCTCGCCAACCTTTCTATGCTTCTCATAGAGCCATCGTCCGCACGCACGAAATCGAGATCGATGTCCAGAGTGCGGAGTCCACTCAGTTCTTCAAGGTCGCGCAAGGACGAGCGTGGTGTGCCCTGAAGTCGAACCACTGACACGTGACGGACCATGGAGCGCTGGTTGACTGGAAGCTGTCTGATCCAAGCGGGCAGTGGCTTTGCGGCATCGAAGCAGAAGACATTGTTCCCGAGGAAGATTTCGGTCGCCTCAGCATGTATCTGACGGCAGACGAGGCGCAAAGCGAGATCAGTGCGTTTTGCACAAGGGCAGGGCTTGCGTGCCAAATGTTCTTGGCCAGGTATGGGGAGAATGCTAGAGCGAATTGGAATTGGAAGAAGTTCTGGTTCCAGTATTTCCACGAGAAAGAGCCCGAAAGGGTCCGGGGGAATTTCGCATGTGTGCAGTTTGTTCCAGCGCGGTGGCTCTACCAGGACAAAGTGATAGATCCTGTTTCGGATCTCGCGCGGGAGGAAGAGTAGGCGCGGCTTGATACTTTGAGGGTAGCGCAGTGTCAGAGAGATGATACAGAGGATATGATAAAAAGCTGTACCGAAGATTGAGAACCTTGCATTTTCGTACAGCAGGACCTGGCTGCTCTTCAAAGTCGCACAGAGAGAAGCCAGCTGCAGAGTCAGAGACGCTGCAAAGGTCGTAGTCCTCCACGTCTGAGACAGCCATGATCGAAAGGGAAACAAAAGGATTGCAAGAAAGGCGAGCGTGTTTGAGCTGTTGCATGCACGACTCGTCTACCATATACTCACCACTATATAGTTCTGGGTTAAGAGTGAGTCACACAGCTGAACCGCAGCCCCCGCAGCGGAAGAGGAGTCACTGTAGCGTGGCAGTGCTGCGCCAATACAAGATGTGGCTGAGGGGCAGTGTCAGCGTACAGATTGTCCCACAACCGAGGAAATGTGCATACAACAGCCGGGCTAGAGAGCTCATACGTCAGGAGTATGAGAGTGTGCTGCTAAGGACGCTCTTCGCATCAGAATGAATGCTTCAACTCCGTATGCACTGCTATTATGCCTTTTGCGAAGCGGCTCTGTACACATATTGAAGTGGCTGCAGGCGATGAGGGTCCAGAGGGGAGATGAGGGCACAGAAGAGAGATGAGGGCACAGGGGAGAGACGGTGAGAGCGAAGCGGAGCAGAGGAGACGCGCGACAGCCGGCGGGTGACGGCAGGGCGGGGAAGAAGGCAGACCACGCCAGTCCCGACACGGCTAGCGCATGCGCGACGCGTCTCCCCAGATGTTCGCCGCGACTGCGCGCAGCGACGCCGCCGTCCACTCTGCATTCCACACATCCACCATGTCCGCGCGAGCCCGCTCCTCGACGGCCGGGCCCAGCGGCGCCAGCGCCATAGCCCTGCCGCCCTACGAACCTCCGCGCCATCCCACCAACTTGTCCGGTCAGCAAATCATGCGCAACATCCTCCGGAACCACAGCCACCAAAAGTTCGAGCAGCATCTCGACGAGGCGGCCCGCCTCCTAATCGATAATGCGAGCGTCATCAACGAGCGCCTCACCGAGCGGCGTGGAAAGGACAGGAACCGGAGGGCGAAGAAGCAGAGGGAGCACGAGGAGCTGGGCGAAGTTGACGAGCTGCGCGCCCGGAACATCGACCACCTCGGCGAGCGCGTCGCCGGCATGACCAAGCGCATGGAGGAGACCATGCGCAAGACCATCGACTGTACCCACATCGCCTTCACCCTAAAGGACGAAGTCGAGCATGTGACGAACCAGGTCGCTGCGAACGTTCCAGCCTCGCAGCGCGTCGTTCCGACGCAGGCTTCACAGCGACGTCGCGGCTATGCCGACGACGAAGACGAGGACGAGGACGAGGACGAGGACGAGGACGAGGACGAGGAGATGACCGAGTACGATCCCACCCTTCCCGGCGACACCCAACGAGGCACCCAGCGCGTCGAAGTTGTCATACCCAAGGCCTTGTTCCACGAGCGCGTACAGGCCGAGAAGCAGCAATACCAAAACCTGTCCCTCTCGACCCGCTACTCCGAGCACAAGCACTACAAAGGCTTCAAGACGTCGGTCCACAATGCCTCGTATGGGGACAACGCGCCGCTGCTTCCCCCTTCCCATACGTGGTTCACGAGCTCCGGGGCGCCGGCGCCGGGCATCACGCAGGCGGGAGGCGACGACTCGGACGACGACATCGCCATTGCCTCGGAGCGCATCAGCACGAAGTGCCCGCTTACGCTGCAGGAGTTCAAGGAGCCCTACACGAGCCGAAAGTGCCCGCACACGTTTGAGAAGACGGCGATCATGGAGCTGATCCGGCAGAGCAACATCACCACCGGCGGCAGCAACAGGCGCGGCGCGAGAGACGGGCAGCGGACGGTGCAGTGTCCGGTCGGTGGATGCTCGCAGGTAAGTCGTCCGTCCTCTCCATGGCAATGCATGCGAACGGGCTCTTTTCGGTGCTGACAACGCCTCTCTGTAGATGCTTACCGGGGATGATCTCCACCCCGACGACGCCCTGATCCGCAAGATTCGCCGCATACAGAAACAGCGCGAGGCTTGGGGTGATGATTCCGATGACGAGCGCATTGACGATTCGCGAGCGCCACAAATCATACCTTCGGACGACATGGACGAATACGAGGACGTGGATGGACCGGCAAGCCAGAGCCAGCGCGTGGTTCCGAAGATGGAGCGATCGAGCGGTGCTGTGAGGGATGCTGGTGTTGGACCGCGTAGGGGTGGGGGGATGGGCTATGATGGGACGATGGAAAGTACAGTGGTGGACTTTGGGAGCGGCAGTGAGGATGACGAATAGAGGATTGATTGCATTAGAGCGGTGCGGTGCGGGAAAGAGCACAGCGTTAGAAAGCGCGGTTTGCAGGCCCGAGCCTGCTTGCATGGGACTAGGCCCAAGAACACACAGTCCCCTAAGATAGATACCCAGATTAATCTTCAACTTGCTCTCTCTCTCCTCCGGAGCTTTGCATTTTCAACACATCCACGTCCAGATCACACACTATCACTTCTTCAGCTCTCCCTCTTCGACCCACTTGACCTCCTCCTTTCCCTCCTCTTTCACGCCATACGTCCATACTCGCTCCGTCTTCTTGATCTGCGCTTCGGCGATGACGTACGTCTGTGGCTGGGATTCGGACGTGATCTGGACACGATCGCCGACTGCGAAGGCTTGGGCAGGCTGCGGGCAATAGTGCGGATGGTCAGTGAGATGATTAATGGTGGCACCCAAGTGGTTTCGGAGGGCGGGGTGCGAGGACGGAGCAAGTTCGTGGTCATGGTGGGGCGTACGAGCCTGGGGTTTGAGTGCCGCGCGAGACGGGCTGAGGGGTCGCCGTTTGTCTGCACGGAGAGGCGTCAGCATCATGTGTAAGTCTGTGAGATAATGGGATTGGCATTTTCGAATGAAGAGAGAATTATTGGCTGGTTTGTAGGCTCACATCAGACATGTTGCAGTTGGAAGAGACGGAAGTTCGAGAAATGGTTTTCCCAAAAAGACGAGCTGTGAATTAGAGCGGGTTGCGCCCGAGGGACAGCAAAGGCTTATGGAAGACAAGCTCAAAAGCCAAGCGCCGAGATATCTTATAGGTCTCTGCCTGATATTTGTACTGCTCAGCCGTCACGTCATACTGGCCGGGGTGGAGCCTGGCCAGCAAGTCGTGTGTCCACCTCGAAATACACGCACCTGCCAATCACGGTTTAGTCTGCTTGCGCAAGGCGGCGTCATATCTTCAAGCCTCTGCGAGAGGGCGAGACGTTTGCATTTGCACATTCTCAGAGGAAAGACATGGATCTTCTCTATTCGAAAATGATTCCACCAGTCTAGAGTTGAAGCATTCACATGGGCCGGAAGTGTCGACTTCGCTGTCCACTTTTTGATCTGGATGAATACGTCAACGCGCCATGCCAGGTGTCTAATCCGAAGCTCCCTAGTCGAGCGCAACCAAAGCGCGCGCGAAAGCCTCGCGTCCCTTCTCCAGGCTCGCCTTGATCACCGTCAACTGCTCGCGCTCCAGCGTCACCTGTTCCGGCTCAGCGGCAAGGCGGCAGACCTCGTCGTCGGAGAGATCGGAGAGCGACATGGGGGAGATGGTTGAGCCCGGAAGCGGGCGGACAAGGTGGCGTTCCACGATTTGCTCCGTGACTTCGGCGATGAAATTCTTGAGCTTGTCCTGCGAGATTGTGAGCATGTGCAACTTATGGAGGGTGCGTTCGCTCTGGGTTACCTTGTAGAAAGCCATCAGGCAGTCAAGAGCGTCCTCCGCCGTGAACTTGTCCATATTCGGCTCTACCAAGTCGTTCTCGAGGCTTTTGATGAGTGTATCAGCTTCAACCAGCATCTTGTTGTTGCCGCTGTACATGTGAGAGTGCCTGTTGACAATCTCACGGGCCCTGGCAAGAAGCTTGCTGCTGCGAAGCTTCTGGATGGTATCTGTGTAATAGTGGTTATAGGTCATCGGTGCGCCATTCTTGTCTTTGATGATCTGATGAAGCTCCGAGATCGCCTTCTTCTGCTGTTCGTACAAGGCGGGATCGATCTTCTGGATCCAGATGCGGTCAGCGACGTCGACGGGCATGACGTGTTCGAGCAAGCTTCGGGCAAAGGTGCGCACGCAGACGACGACCATGGCGTTGATGTAGTCCTTAGAGATGAGCTCCCAGTTCTCGGTCTGCTCCCAGAAAAGCTCCTTCATTAGCGTAGCACTGAAACAGCCGGGAAGTTCTTCTCCACGAGACTTCTGCATTTTGTCCTTGACCCAGGCGATGGCTGCCTCTCGAGAATAAGTCTTCCGCTTATCCTTGATACATTTCCAAGGAGACGGCCTGGGAGACGGAGTGAAGCTATCTTCCAGAAGCTGCTGGACCTCGGTCGGAATGCCCTGAAATCCGTACTTGGCGCCATACAACTGAACTTGCTTAGCGAAACTGGAGTTGAAGCACTGAATGGCTGCCCTAAACTTTGCGGACTTGAGCGGCAAGTCGTCGTCTGAGTTGATGAAGAATTCATCGTTGTAGTTGCCGGTCATGCCGTCCTTCAAGAGACGTTGGTATTCCATGCTAGTTTTCACGAGGAACCGCCGGATGTCCTGTATGGTGGCCCTATTGTCACCCAAAAGGCTCAGCTTGTGCATCGTCTTTTCGTACTCGGCGGTCAACTCCTTCTCGAGCTTGGGGATTTCGCGCTGTAGATGGGCGAAAAGGAGACGGGAGAGTCGCTGACGCAGTGCGATGATGCCGAGGATGCTCTTGTCCACAGACGCATAGCTGGGCCTGCTGAAGAAACGCTTCTCAGCGCTGTCACGCTCGTTCAAGCCTACGGAGGCTTCCTTCTGGGAACGGTTCTTCAGCATATGCCAGCCAAGCTGGAACTTGATGTCCTTGTTCTGTGCCAATGCGATCCAGGTGCGCTCCTCCTCGGATGCTTCCTCCAAGTGGTCGGGCTTTGTGACGATGCCCATAGTTCTGGATCCCTTTGGATCCACATTGCGGGCCTTCTGCAGGATGATCTGGTTGGCGTAGTCGTGCGTAGCGGCAACTACGGCGAGGATAATGGAGCGAGGATTGCTGATGTACTTCTCCACCAACTTCCGGATGAAGTCAACATCTTGCTTGCTCTGGCGGTTGTTCTCTGAATGGATTAGGCCTGGAAGGTCAACGAGGGTGAGAGGAGACAGGGTTGGACCGGCGACGGTAATGCTGAGGACATCGCCGAAGAAGGCCTTCAGCTGGGAGCGGTTCTGGGGTTCCGGGGCCTCGATCAGCTTCGTCGCCTCGGATATGATGTGGGAAAGCGTGGAAAAGTCGCCAGTGGACTTGCTGAATTGCTCTAGAATGCTGCAGCGCGACGGAGACTGGGTCTTGTCCGGTAGGATCTTAGCGGTGATGGATTCCTTTGCGTCGCGGCGAAGAATGATCTCGGTCGCGAAGCGGGTGCAAAGGTTTGCGTTGTGAGGGAATGGAATCTGGGTGATGGCCTCGAGCACGGAGCTCTTGCCCGAGGACTGATCGCCGCAGACCACGAGCTGGGGAAGTGACAGGACGCTGTTGAGGGCGGCATGGCGCAGGTCGTCGACCACGTTGAGGAGAGTGCGCATCTCTCCGCTCTGAAGAGCGTCGAGCCTTACGGGCGGAGCCATCTTCTGCGGCTGGTGCTCTGAAAGCGGGGGGCGCAGCGAGGGGGAGTCTGGCGGTAGACGCTGCGGGGTGGAGTGCAAGGCGGTCGAGGTTGCAGACGGTGTGCGCAGCGGCGAAGAGGAGGTTGCTCGGTGAGGCTGCGACGCTGAAGTGACTGATAGTAGAGTGCACGTGGCGATGAGCACACGGGCAGGTGACATTGCAATGAAGTGACGGAGCAGCTCAAGATGGATGGTGACTGGTCCGCTGAGTAAGTGGCCACCCTGGCTTTCGCTCTCCACCTTCTTCCAGCACCAGCCATTGCGTCCTTCGAGGGCGCGAGGTTGTGAGAGTGGCTTTGCGTGCAAGCGCGAGAGTTGAAGGGGAGGCCGTCTGGATGGATGAGAGCGACGGCTGGAGGATTCAGGAGCGGTCAGAGCCGTTATAGGAGCATTTTGTAAGACGGAGGAAGCGGTCACTGATGCACAGAGAGCAGAAGCGGAGCTGTTGAAAGGGTTCACATGGGAGCAGTTGAAGTATTCGGCCAAGTGCGTATCGAAGATAAGAAACGCGATCTCCGCTTCCAGACGAACGCTGCAACTGCACATGGCAAAGAGAGCGTAGAGATCAGCTCGGCCACGATATGGCCTGCAAAAGGCATGGTGATGGAAGTAAAAGAGCGAGTCTTGAAGGCATTGATTGTCAACGGAAGATAGCACAGCTTCACGGATCCAAGATCGGGCTCTGCACCCATGGCTGGAACAATCGTCAGGATGCGAAAGCGCCGTCCGGATGAGCTCTTCATCTTCAGACGGCGCAACTTGGTTACAAGGTGGTCGGACTGGGGACGCCTGACAGGCCACGTGACGAGACGGAGCGGCGCGCGGAGTTCGCGCAGCGTCTGGAAAGGCCGAGACGCGGCGGTGGAGACGCTACGGGCGGCGGCAGGCGCCAGCGACGACGGCGCGCGTGGTCCGTGCTGCAAATTCTCGAGAGCGCCGCGCAGCTCGCGCGCGCGGTGGCCGCAGATTGCGCAGATGCCAGACGCGCGCCGGGCCCATTGCGGGCGCGCAGCAGGCGGCGGGCGGCAGCACGCAGCCATTGGCGCGGGGCGGGCGCGGCGAGGGCGGGCGCGGCAATGGCAGGGCGGGCGCAGTCCGGGGCGCGGTGCTTGGCTGGCGCTGCAGGCCAATGGCGGGGAAGAAGCCACCTGTGAGCTCCCGCACCGCCAGCCCCGAGAACTTTCCAACGGTCCTCACCCTCCGCCATCGCCGCCCATCAGCCTCGTGCTGCCCCCCGTCCGCCCCCCGTCCCCTCGCCCGGAGCATGGCATAGCCTGCGCAAGCTGCTCCCCCGTCCCAGTAGCCTGTCCGTGCCGCGCTTCCGCCCTGCTGCGCCGCCCTCTCCCCGTCCGCCCTCGCCTGCCCTTCGCCGTCAAAACTCCAAGCTGTACGTGCCGCCGCCCCCGAGCCCGCGCCTCCTCTGACTCCCGCCTGCTGCGTAGCACCTCGCTCTCCTCGCCCGCCGCTGTGAGCTTCATCGCCCGCCGCCCCATCCCCGTCGTCTCTGTCGTCGTACACCCGGCATCGGATCTGGTTCACCATGGCTGCCGAGGCTTCCACCAACGGCGACGCGCAGACGCCCGCCCAGAAGCTGGAGCAGCGCCTCGCCGCCGAGGAGTCGCATCGTCCCACCGTCGAGGACGTGCCTGACGAGGACGATCTCGCCCACCCGCCGCTCTCGGCCGCCCTGTCGGCTCCCGACGCCTCCGCCGACCCTGCTCCCGCCCTGTCTGAGAAGGCCGCCGGCAAGCAGAAGGCCCAGGAGCCCGAGCCCGTCAAGAGGTCGCCCGCCAACCCGCCGCTGAACATCCAGTCCGAGGAGATGTTCCCCGGCCTCGGTGCCCCCAAGGCCCACACGCCGGCCGCCGTCTCCTCGGCCTGGGGCCGCAAGCCCGCCTCGGTCAGCGCCAATGGCGTCAACGGCTCTGCTGCCAGCAACGGCACCTCGCGCGCCTCCACCCCCGCCTCGGGAATCGCCACCCCTACCACGCCCTCGGTGCGCGGCCCCGGCCCGCAGACCATGAACCTGCCCGGCCGCTACGTCGAGTCTATCTCTCTTGCCCCCTCTCAGATGGTTCCCCGCCAGCTGCAGAAGCGCCCCATGCAGGACGTCATCCGCGACATCAACAGGCGGTCCAAGGCCAAGGTCGAGATGAAGCCGGGCACCATGGGCAACATCGTCTTCCAGGGCACCGGTCCCGTCGATGCCGTTCGCTCCGCCCTGAGGGAGGTCGCCAGGGAACTCGGCTCCAAGGTAAGAAGCCAGCCGCTGCCAGATGCTCCGTGGTGCTGACTCGTTTCCAGCAAACCACCAAGGTCACCATCCCCGCTTCGATCCGCGCCCATGTCATCGGCCGCCAGGGCGCAACCATCCAGGGTATCAGCAAGCGCACCGGTGCCCGCATACAGGTTCCCAAGCAGGAGGAGACTGGCACTTTCGACGACGACGACAGCGCTACCATTGACGTTGTTATCGAGGGTGACACGGTCGCCGCGGCTCTGGCGAAGCAGGAGATCGAGCGCATTGTGGACGAGCGCACGTCGAGCGTCAGCCTGCGTCTCAAGGACATTCCCGCCGAGTACTACCCCTTCCTGGCTGGCCCGCACAACTCCCGCGTCGACTCGTATGAGGGCGGCCGTGATGTCCGCGTGCAGATTCCGCACTACTACACCTGGGCCGAGAGGGCTCCTCCCCAGCCGACCCCCCGCGGCGAGCCTGTCCCCTTCACTCCCCAGGCTGCCTACCCCATCCAGATCTCCGGCGATCGCGCCGCCGCCCAGGAAGCCCGCGCTGAGATCGAGCGCCAGGTCGACGAGCTTCGCCGTCAGCTCACCGTCAACCAGATGCCCATTGAGCGCGGCAGGCACCAGTTCATCATTGGCGAACGCGGCGGTTCTCTGCACGACTTCCTGGCCGAGACTGGGTGCGCCGTCATTCTGCCGCCCAGCCATGACGACAGCGAGATGCTTACCATTGTCGGGCCCGCGGACAAGATTGACAACGGCATCAACAAGGTTATGGATTTGGCGTCGGCAATGCAGGCGACCAACGTCGATATCGCCCGCCAGCACGCAAACTCGCAGGCCCATGCACGTGCCCTTACCCGCTATCTCAGGCAACGCCAAGCCATTGCCGAGCTCGAGCGCATGCACGACGCGAGCATTGTGCTACCCACCTCCAGGGACGGTCCCACCGCATGGGAGATCTACTCGAGGGACGCCAAGAACGGTATGCGCGCGCGCATGGACATCATGAACCTGATTAGCGGTCACCCGCCGAGCAGACTGGTCAACATGGACGTCGATCCTTTCTACCACCAGCACTTGCGTCAGCGTGCCGCCCAGCGTCTGAGGAACGACGTTGGTGTTCAGATGGTCTTCCCCGAGGACGAGGCCGAGTCGCCGCAGCTTGTGCTCGTCTATGAGGGCCCTGGCTCGCCGTCCGAATACCAGCTTCCCCGTGGTCAGCCGTCAGCTGCTGATGTTCAGGCCTTCCAGCGGGCTCTCAAGGACGCGCAACAGCAGATTCTTTCCATGGTCAACTCTCAGGAGCAGATCGTTGGTCGTGACTTGGAAGCGCCGCAGAAGTAAGTTGAACCCGCCCAGGCCATGTAGATTTGACTGACTTTGAAGCTCGTACAGGTTCCAGGACAAGATTCGCCGCTACGTTGACCGCGAGCAGCAAGGTCTTGCGCAGGAGCAGATTCCCGTCCAGGTTCTCCTTGGAGATGCCAGACCGCAGGCTTCCCGTGCCAACAAGGACAGCGTATACATGCGCGGACCGAGCAAGGATGTCAACGAGCTTGCCGAGAAGATCCTTGCCTTCATTGAGCAGGAGAAGAAGGACGAGCTGGAGCGTGGTTACACCATCAGCTTCGACTACCCGCAGAAGTTCGCCAACATCCTCATTGGCAAGCGCGGCGAGAACATCAAGAAGCTCCGCGACGAATTTGACGTGGATATCCAGGTTCAGGACGGCAAGGTTGAGATCAAGGGTCCCAAGGCCAAGGCTGATGCGGCCAAGACTCATATCATTGCGCTCGGCAAGAAGCTTGAGGATGAGGCTACTTACGTTCTGAAGATCAAGCCGCAATACCACCGTGACCTCATCGGTGGCAAGGGCAGCCAGGTCAACCGTCTCCAGGACCGTTACAACGTTCGGATCAACTTCCCTCGCTCTGCAGCCGCGGCTGATGATGCTGATGCTGGCACCGAGGCATCGCACCACAACCGTCGCCAGGCTCCCGACGAGGTCATCATCAGGGGTCCCAAGAGGGGTGCTGATGCCGCTCGTGATGAGCTGCTCGAGCTGTACCAGTGGACCATCGACAACTCCCACACCGCCACCGTTTCGGTCGCCCAGAACCAGATTCCTTCCCTCATTGGCGCTGGCGGCCGGGAAATGGATACTCTGCGGACTACTACCGGTGCACAGATCGATGTTCCCAACGCTCGTGAGGTTGCGGACCCCTCGGGACGTGCTGAAATCAAGATCAAGGGTACCAAGAAGCAGGTCGAGGACGCTAAGAAGCTGCTCGAGCAGAAGGCCAAGACATTTGATGAGACTGTCGTGCGCACCATCGAGATTGACAAGAAGCACCACAAGGCTCTGATTGGTGCCGGTGGTAAGTCTACCACAAGCATTCATTATGTTTGACGGCTTTTAGATGACTAACTGAAGACTTCCCAGGTGCCAACATCCGCGACATCGTCATCAATGCTGGCGGCCCTGATGACCGCCGCGAGCTTGCCCGCATGGTCCGCTTCCCTCGTGCCGAGTCTGACGAGAGCACCATTCGAGTTGAGGGCAACGCTGCCGTTGTCGACAAGATCGTTGCCGCAATTGAGAAGTTGGTCAGCACCCGCGAGAGCCAGGTCACCGAGATCCTCGAGGTCGCTCCCGAGAAGCACCGTCTGCTCATTGGCCGTGGTGGAGAGACGCGTAGAAATTTGGAATCGCAATTCAACGTTACCGTGGACGTTCCCAAGCAGACTGCCACTGGTGCTGCAAGAAGCCAGGTCAAGATTGTTGGCCAGCCCCAGGATGTCGAGAAGGCCAAGGAGCACATCACCGGCCTCATCAAGGACCAGGAAGGCGAGACGGTCCAGGTTCCCAGGCGTCTGCACCATGCGATTGCCGACAACGGCCAGTTCTTCCGCCGCCTCCGCAACGACCTCCGCGTCACCGTCGACCACGCCGGCCAGCAGCCTCCGCCCAGGCCCACCACCGCAGGTGCCAGCAATGTTCGCGCCAATGTCGGCGGCAGCCTGCCGCTGATCACCGACGACCCGGCCGCCGGCAAGGACCTCTCGCACGCCTGGGAAATTGTGGACAACCTCCCCGCCTCGGACGACAGCGAGGACGGCAACATCCCGTGGATCCTGCGCTCCAACAACCCGGAGAACATCGCCAAGGCCAAGGCGCTGCTCGAGAAGGCCATGGAGGAGAAGAGCAAACCCTCCAGCACCGGCTACCTCATCCTACCCGACCCCAAGCTGTACCGCTTCGTCGTCGGCCCCGGCGGTAGCCAGATCAACAGCATCCGCAAGAAGACGGGCACCAAGGTGCAGGTGCCGCGCGGTGGCGATGGCAACGAGGCCATTGAGATTGTCGGCTCGCGCGAGGGCGTCGAGCAGGCGAGGGATATCATCCTAGAGCTTGTGAAGGGCAAGAACTAAGATAAAGAAGGGGAAAAAATCAAAAAGAGAAGGATGAAGGGGCATTGTTGTGTAAGACAATAGGGCGAGGAAGAACAATTCCAAAAATGCAAAAGAAGGGAAAAAAGACGGGTAATAGTTGTTGCGTCTGTCTGGTTCTGGTAAAACGGATCTGGAAAAAGTTTCGGTGGTTGGGAAGGAAGAGGGTTTTTTGGTTCATCATCGCCACCATCATCGTAGGACGAACGTTTGTATGGTTTGGTCTTGTCATGGGCTAGATGATGGGATTGGGCGGCAGACGCAGTGGTGGTGATGATAATTAGGGAGGAGGAGGAAGAGGAGGACGTAGTGGCGGCAGTGGATATCTGAGATTGTTTATTTGCAATATTTTTTTCATAGTAAAAGGGAAAATCTTTTGAAAGGTATCTATGCACGAATCAATATCTTGATCGCTGCATGATGATGATGGCATGGAATGGTTTTTGTTTTGCATTTGATGCTTGCTTTCGATTCTGTTTGACAACGAAAAGCCTTGTTTCCTTGTTTTCTTTTGTAATGTACTACGGGCGTTGGAAAAGTTCAGCGCTGGAGAGGAAGAGCAAGCAAGCAAGCAAATGAGCGAGCGAGTATCCGGCGATTCATTGGGTTCGATGCTTCTTTCGATTGGGGGTTTCGTTCAATCTCTCCTCTTACCGTGTTTATGGATCGGACGGGCTGGATACATCTAGTAGTGGTAGTAGTCGTGGTTTCCAGTGTCTATATGGCCATGGCTTTTACGTCTTGTCGGTGAAGCTCTTCAAAGCTTTGCCGTCGAGAAAATAATTGGGAATAATTCAACATTCGAGAAGTTAACACGGGAATCTTTGCTCTTCCTTCTCGTCATGTGTTTCTGCGCCAGGCACTTGAGTTCCTCAGGATCTATGATCTGAGTGTTTTAAGGTGTAGCTATGGTGATGAACGGTCCTTTGATTTATCTTGGCATATCCCAATTTGCCATCGTGGATCCCTGTTTCTACTATTGTCTCTTCTACTTATCAGAACGACCACACAGTCAACAAAGATAACTCCATGCACGAAACCCATTCACACCGATCAAATCAAACACCCCTTCTCCCACTTCGACTTCGCACCAAGAGTCCGAGAGCGCACGTGCTATATTGACTCATTTGACGTCTATATATAGGATCCTTGTCCCGTCTCGACGCGACGATCTTCACGGATATGCGAGATGATCTATACGGCCACGGGGTGACACAGGGATGCGTACATACCTATTCGGGTACTGATAGCTCGGGGAGCCAAGGCTTTTTGGGCTATATTTATTGCTTGGATGGTCTTGGCTTTTTAACTAACGTCATGCGGCTGCACGTCTCATGCGAGAAGTACTCAGAGATTGGTGGATGAGAACAGAGTGTTGGAAGCCCCTGAAAGCTATGATCAAGATTGCGTCACTGGTTTCGTCTGCAGGGGAAGCACCGCGCTAAGCTATGCATGCATGACATACGAAATGCATTTCCATTGCGGGAAGCCGCCGAACGGACTGGCTACTTGCACATAGATGCATGTAATGTAGAAGCTGCCTACATCTTACAATGACGATGATAACGATGATGCCCAGGAATGAGGAAAAGAAACGAAAACGGCGAAGGCCACACGCAAACAAAAATGCTTGCAAACGAGACAGTAACAAGACAAAATGCAGAAAGTATTCACAAAACAAAAAAAAACGCGATCCAGAACCCGCCAGAACGCCTGTGCCAATGAGACGAGCAAAAAAGGAAAAAAAAAAAAGGAACGATGAGGACAAGCGAAGAAAGATCAAGAACGATGCCGCACGATCCCTCACGCCGTTCCCATGCAGGTATTTACAAGGTAGAGCAAAGGAAAACTCAGAAAAGGAATGACTTGGCCCCCGATTGACTGACCTGTATTGGATAAAAGATGATAGCCACACCATGCTTCTTGTCTCTTCTGCACAATTGGTACGTCTGTATGTACGGTCGTATGTATAGTGTAGTGTATGTATAGCGACCTGGATCCGGGCGATTACCCTCTAAGAATCTCCTTCAGATTTTCGCGGAAGCCGAGGTCGTAGATGTTTTCAATGTCAGCGAGGCTCCAGATGCGCACCCAGCTGCCCTCGTCGACGAGGCCGGTCAACTGCGGCGGCACCTCGCGCGGCGGCTCGCCGTCGGCGGTGCGGACCAGCACCACACGCGGGGTGTTGGGCCAACAGCGCTTCTCGGCGGGGCTGCCGCCGGGGAAGCAGCTCTCGTCGGAGCTGTAGCCGCTGTCGGAGCCCGGGCCGGCCTTCTCGCGGGCGATGCGGCGGCCGACGTCGCCGCAGGTGAAGCCGAACTCGGCGAAGCTGTTGGAGGTGGCGCGGGCGCGAGAGTGGCCGGCCCAGCGTCCGCCGCGGGCGCCGTCGCGGCCGCGGCCTCGGCCGGACGGGCTGTTGTCGCCGCTGCTGGCGCTGGCGCTGGCGGCGGAAGCCAGGAGCGTGCCGGCGAAGATGTTGCCGTCGCGCATCTGGTCGCGCAGGTCGGACCACTTGCTCGCCTCGTTGGTGGTCATGCCGGCCCAGATCAGGTAGACGTGGTAGGCCAGCAGGCCGAGGGGCAGCGGCCAGGTGAAGGCGGCCAGCAGGCCGACGCCGGCGACGCTCAGGCCGCCGACGTGGATGCTCTCGACCATGACGGTGTTCAGGTCCTCGCGGAAGCCCTTGAGGCGCAGCTTCCAGGGCGCCCAGGCGCTGAGCAGGCCGGCGGGGAAGGCGTGGTCATAGTGGGTGAAGCGGTCGTAGACCTGGGGGTACAGGAAGACGACGAGGGCCAGGTAGGCGCCGTACAGCAGCACGAGCGAGGTGCTGAGCAGCAGGGCCAGGAACCAGCGGTAGTTCTCGCGGCCCAGGCAGTTGTTCACCCACACGCAGTGGTGGTCGGCGCGGGCGACGCAGGTGCGGCAGATGGAGCAGTGCTTGCTGCGCGCGGGCTTGGGCAGGCGGCAGGTGCGGCAGTTGGTGTCGGGGTGGTAGAGGATGTGGTCGTACGGGTAGGCGGCGAGCTGGGCGGCGTGGGTGGCGGCATTGACGAGCGTGTTCGGGCGGGTGCGCGCGGAGAGGTAGGTGAAGACATAGGGCCACGGCAGGACCAGCGGGACCAGCAGGCGGTGGTGGAGCGGGAGGGCGGCGTAGGCGTGGAAGAGGAAGAGCGCAGAGGCGGAGGAGAGCAGGCCGAGGAAGAAGACCTGGCGGGGCGGTGGTTAGCAGGCGGGACGCGGGGCTAGGCAGCGGGCGGCGCACGACGACCAGGGGATGCTTCTCGTAGAGCAGGTAGTTCCACGCGCGCGCGGTGTAGCTGTAGACTCGCCCGCCGGCCACTAAGGCGTCCAGACGGCGCAGCAGGGCGGGCAGGTGCAGCCAGAGCAGGCGGTGCAGCAGGCCGATGGGGGTTTTGCTGGCGGCGCGTCAGCGGGTGCGGGAGTGAGACGGAGAGCAGCAGCGCACGCACCGGAAGACGGGCAGGCGGCCGAAGAAGACGGTGAAGACGACGAAGGAGAGGGCGGCGACGGCGAGCGCGATGCGTTGGAGCGGGCCCTCCATGCTGGCATCGAGCAGGACTGGCGGCGCGCCGGGCAGCAGGACAAGCAGTCAGCAGTCAGGAGAAGCGCGCAGCGGGCGAGAACGCGCGGCGCATTTCCTGGCCGCCGGCTGCGTCGGGAGCGCCGCGCTGGCTGGTGTGGAGAGCGACTGCGCCGCCGCAAGCGGCCCGTCCAGGCCCGCCAGCGCCAGTGTAATTGCGCCCGCGCGGCGCGTCGCCCAGCTCCGACGCGTCCTCGCCGCCCGCACCGCCCATCACACATGCTCGTCGTCACCGACCTCACGCGCGAGCCCGCCGCCCGCGGCACGCTCTTCGCCGGCCGGCGCTTCTGGATCGCCCAGCGCTGTCCCGCGCGCGCCGACTTCGTCAAGCGCGTCACGTACAACGGCGGCGCCGTCGTGCCCATCGAGCGCCACGCCGACTTCCTCATCGTCGACCACGCCCGCCGCGACCTGCCCGTCGGCGGCCTCTCCTACCGCTTCATCGAGCAGTCCATCCGCGACGCCGCCCTCGCCGACCCCGACCTGCACCGCTGCGGCCCGCCCGCCGGCGCCGTCCGCGACGTCGGCGCCCGCCAGCCCGCACGCGCCGGCCGCACGCCCTTCTCCGCCCAGGACGACCACGACCTCTACGCGTGGGTCAAGAGCTGCGAGCGCACCGGCGCCCAAGTCCGCGGCAACGAGATATACAAGGACCTCGAGCGGAAGGTGCGCGCAACCCAATGCCCGCTGCCGCGACGCGCGACTCGCTGACCAGCACAGAACCCGCGCCACCCGTGGCAGTCATGGCGCGACCGCTACCTCAGGCAGCTCATCAACAAACCGCCCGCGTCCGTCGCCGCGAACCCCCCGCCCTCGCCCCCCTCCGACCCGCAGCCCCCGCAGGAGCCTCGAGCAGGCAAGCGGCGCCGCCCGTCTCCCTCACCCGTCCCCTCTCCGACCGACGCTCCGAAGGAGCCCTCACCCGTGCCACAGAAGCAGATCAGCCTCCAGCTCTTTGACGACCTTCTGGAGGCCGCGCCGACCATCGTTGTCATTCCTGACGAAAACGTCGGCGGCGCGTGGACAGCGTACTCCAAGAAAGTTCCCATCTATTCTCCCGACGAGTGGATGGAATTTTTCAACACTCATATAATGCCCCTCCATCGTGATCTCTCCAAGGATAAGGCGAGAGGCCCTGTCTACGAGAAGGCTTGGAAGGAGTGGCTCAACGAGCACGGTGAGAGTGCGCCGGTCAATGCCTGGCTTGCGTACTACCGCGAAACTGTCCTTCCAACATTCGGTCCTCCAGAGTCCGTCGAGTATGCTGAAGACCACGCTCAGGGAGAGACCGGTGGACATGTCAAGGTTGAGGTTCGCGAACAACAGGAGCAGCACAAAGAGCTAGAAGCTGCACACGCCGAAGAGCCGGTGACAGAAGAAAAGAGCCCTTCTCCCACCTTGGGAAAACGCCAACGGCATGATGCCATCTCCGCGGAGGATGACTCTGTGGCCACTCCGCCGTTGGCAAAGCGACGCAATACAGACGCCGAGGTATCCTTTGCATCTGCCCAAGAGAGCATCGAGGTCTCGCCGACCAAGAAATCCCTCGAAAGCCCCGCTCGTGCCGCCCACGAGGTCATTTCCGTCACATCATCCCCTCAGTATTCCTCTCCTCTGCCGTCTGATACCCATCCCCCTGAGACCCAGGAACAAAACGAGTCTCAGCCAGACCCAGCCGGTCTTGAGGATAGTGACGATGAAGCTGGCCCTTCGGTGTCCGAAGACCGCATCAGAATGGTCTTCGATGGTCTGAGCGACGACCATGTTGAGGAATTGCTTGCTGTCCTTAGGGCCCTGCCCGTCGTCCCTGAGGAGCCCGAGGGTATGGCTCCGCAGGAGGCTCTCGTCATGCATACTCTGAACTTCTTCAACCAGGTCAGGGATGCGGAGAGTCAGGCTGTCTGGGGCGTGGGCGATACGTTGAATCGCCTCGGCCTGATGGAGAGGTTTTTTGACGGGGAAGATGAGGGCGATCATGATGCTGCCGAGGACGAGAGAGCCGAGGTAGACGTGTGGCAGGAAGTCGCAGAAGCAGAGGTCGGGGCAGAAGACGCGGTGGCTGAAGAAGACGTCCAGATGGATCACACCGCTCGTCCATCTCAAATGTCGCCGCCTCAAAGAGGGCAGTCCAAGATGCAACCCGCTCCTCCTGCCGCAACCTCCACGCAACGACAACCCTCCCGAGACAAGCCGGTGGCGCAAAATAAGCAGCCCCGGCCTGCCAGCTCCTCCGGCGGTACCGTAACGACCTCATTCGAGATCACCACCGAGCACGCTTTCGACCTGACCTCCGAAGCCCAGGCCGAAGCCTACATCGCCTCCCGCCTCGCCCCTCCCTACGCCTTCCCAGAAGAGCACATCCTCATCGCTTTGCACGCCACGTGCGCCAACAGCACCACCATGGCCGATGCCGTGCTTCGCTGGATGCGCGTCAATTCCGGAAGCAGCAAGAAGGGCAGGCGGAGCAGCATCAATGCCAGCGACGCCAATCTGCCCGACATGCCGGGTGTGTGGACGGACGAGGACGACAAGGCGTTGCAGCGTGGAGACGCGGCGGACCGGAAGAGGCTGGAGAGGAAGCACGGGGCGGGCAGGTGTAGGCGGAGGAGGGACTTCCTGGCGGAGTTGTAAATCGGTATTGCTGCAGAACCCTTTAAAAGTATCTGTTTGCTTTCAAGGGCTTTTGAGAGGGAAGAGGTATGACCCTGGCTTTCTCTTTGCTAAGGCGCTGATTGGATGTGCTCATGCTGGGTGGTTATGAGAGCTCAGGCGCTGCGGTGCAACAAGGACAAATGATATCATCATCTTGGCTGCTCGCGTGGTCCTTTCGTGTGACTATGTCTCGAGGGTCTCGAGGGTCTTATGCTGTATTGACACTTCAGATACACTGTAGACGGCGGTTAACTACTCATAGTCAGTCCGTCGAAGCAGATCAATGTTTTCCTTGACATCTTTTCTTAGCTCGAGCCAATCATATTAACACTTTAAATACATTGCAGACGGCGGTTAACTACTTATATTCAGTCCATCAAAGCAGATCAATGGTTTCCTTGACATATTTTCTTTGCTCGAACCAATCACGCACGGCTGACATATGATGAATACGTGCGAAGAGCTGCACGTGATTACTCTGCTTCGTAGTCAGGCAGCACATCGCTCCTGGTCGAGTCATTTCACATAAAACTGTCGTCGGCCTTGGCGAGGTCAACAGATGACGTGACAGCTGTTCCAGTGCCAGCCTGATGTGAGACGACACACGACACGTGATCGATTTGGGCCATTTAGGCGCCGGCACATTTCAGCTGCAGCTGCCAACACTTGTTTCTGCCCATCGCTCTGATCCAGCCCAAATGACGGCAAACAGCCCGACCACGACATAAAGGCCTCCCGTGGAAGTGTTCTGCAGGTTCGCCACGCCCTTGACCGCGAAGTTTTGCTGTTCATCAGCATACGTCTCTCTCAGCCTTCTGCACGAGCAGATACACTCTGTGCTTCTCTTTACCAGAACTTCTTCAACTTTTTGCGCTGAAAGGAGAAGAAAAGGTCCACTCCTATGTCATATGTAAGTTAGAATCAAGGCTACCTCAATGCTAAGTACTAAAGATTTATCCAAGGTCACTTTCAGAGAACGAGGGGTGAGTGTTTTTTTCCTAGCACGGCAAGATAGCAGACGACTAAAACCTTTCACAGGAGCCCCCACCGGAGTTCGAACCGGGCGACTGTATCTCCTTGCGAACAAATGAGATGGGAAAGCCGATCCAACTTCGCATAAGGCAAAGCCGCGTGCGGGACTACAGATGGGAGTATCAGCTGGTCGACCAAAACGACAATGTATACAGAACTAAAAGATCTGGAGAAACCATAGAATGGTTCGCAGAGATGGAAATGGAAGCCGCATGAGATATTCTTGGTTTTCTTAGAGTCGTTTTCACGCATCGCTGGGCTGGCTTATTCTACGGGAATGGAGCATGGCGTGACTTGGCCGCACTCAACCATCCAGAGTTTCATCAAGCTTTATTCTGTGACTCTTCTTAGCTATTCCGCGTTGTTTGGATACGTAATATTCTATAAGGTCCAACCCAGATAGTACTCGCGGAGCCAGCTTTGCATCCCACGTCGCGCAATGAGCGGGTTACACGGTTACACCCTTGCTGACAGACTGGGCAGCGGCTGCTTTCTTTTTCTGTTTCTGATATTATTGCCTGCGCCACCGAGCAAGCGCTTAACTGCCCAGATGCGGAAGGTATACAGCACCTCCGATCCCATTTTTAAGGACGTCTCAGCCTCGCCAGATGCTAGAAAATCTTATTTCCCGCACTTCCGTCTCACTACTCTCAGCCTTGCTCGAAAATGTTCTCACCTCCTCCAAAGACAGAACCAGGCACCAACTGAGCCTCTCATGGCAGGTATTATCGGCGTTTCGAAGAGTACGGACAAAATATTCTTGTCGTCCCAACTTTGCTGACTTTGATCCAAGCATCCTGGCTGGATCACTTGAAAGGCATCTTCAGCCGGCGAGTCCGGCCTGCAACCGATACAAGAAAATGTGAGCATCGCACACACAGACTCTTACAAAACTTCAACGTAGCTCACTCAGTTGAAATCGTAGTGGATCCGCTGGAAGGATATCCCAAGCTTGCGGCCTTCCTGACGAGCCATCCGAACTTCTCCCTCTACCGAAGCTTCAACTACCTCTACGGTCGTATGCTTCTCGAGCTGCAGTACGAGCTGAATACGCTGGAGCGTGAACTCGATGATTTCGATTCCCGGGACAGCAGACAACGCAGCGATCCGCGCTTTCATATGATAACCTCCATCGGGAGGGACATTCGAAGCACTCCGAACAACAACCCAGGTTCGCAACCGGTAACTCCGGTAAGCACGAGCTTCCCGACAGCGGCACAGCCTATGGGACCACTACAGCCGGCAGGAGGACCCCAGGTGTCGAGTGTGTCTCAGCCTGGCGCATCATTGCCAGGTAGAACACCGCTGCCCGGAACCTCCCCTCAGCACGGAGCATCGTCCCAACAGGGACATCCGAGCACTACAGCGCGCAGACCGCGGTCAAGGAGGGAAGTGATAGATACTTTAAAAGCTAAGCTTAAGGAATATGGTAGCTTCTTCTCCCAGAGACCATTGGAAGTGGATTTGATCCCTGCAAAGACATGTCTTGCTAACGTGTACCAACACTAGGAGACTTGTTGACGACAGCCAGAGACGTCGCTGCTTTTCAAAGACCAACGGACAGAGATTATGAGAGTGTCCTGAACTGGATCAAAAGCAACCAGCCAATTGTGCAAAGAGAGGCTGCGTATCTCGAGAAGAAGGAAGACATCATTACACTCCACCAGGGACGCGAGTGGGCGGTTTTTGATGGGCTTCTCGTGAGGGCTGCTTTAAAAGTCCCGTTTATGCAGGTAAGTTGCTGAGTCCATCACTGCCCGAATTGAGCTGCCCGATCCCATCCAAAGACATAAACGAGCCGAAGATCACTCGGCTGGCCACACAAAGTAAAAGCGCCGGCTATCATTGATCTGGAGCTCAAGCACTTATGACCAGAGCTGAGCATAAAGTACCTGTGCCCAAGCTCCTTGGTTATACCGACTGTTATTCCATCACCTGATTGATGTTTTTCTGGGGGTGGGGAGCATGCCTTCAACTCCATAGCGGCTACTTCGGCCGCAGTGCTAGAATCTTCTCTCAGTCCTCATTTGGCTGCCCGATTCCTAAAGGGGAAATAAGGCACTAACAATGTTATGCAGAAATGGTTAAAAACACCGGAACTGAAGGACAAAACTGACGACGAAACCGTAAAACTCTACGACAATGATCGCGTCGAGACAATCACCAGTTATCTCATGACGCCTATCCTGTGCATGCTTCTCGTCTTACCAATCTTCGCCATGTATGAACTCAATATCTCGAAGCAGCCATCGGCACTCATGTGGGCGATTGTTGTTTTGGTGGCTTTCGTGCTCCTCTTCACTCTTGCTATGCCGCTCTTCACCAAAGCCGGCCGCAATGAGATGTTTGCCGCTTCTGCAGCTTACTGCGCGGTCCTTGTGGTCTTCATTTCGAACTTCTCAACAAATCCAGTGGGCTCTGCGGCTTCAGGATCGAATAGTGGGAACAGCATGAGCCGGTGAAATATGCGCAAATCTATGCACAGAAGACCAGTCGTCCACGCACTTCTAATTGTGTTCGAGACTCTCCAAAAAAAAACTCTTCAGATATCCAGCCTCCATTTCCTCGTTGCGTCACGTCTATGCCACCATCGTTTCACCATAATCCTGTAAAGTCACGAGATTGTACTGGCAATAAGACTTTTGACAATCCTCTTGACTGAAATCAGAGGGCTCTATGTCTTCATCGATGTTATTTTTTGGCAGGCACATTGATTTGAGTTAGAAATTCTCCAAGAAAACAACCAGGACCGCGCAATACGCAGTCGTGGCGGCAAATACCTCGCGATGCTTGACTTCGGTGCAATGAAGCATTGTTAGCAAAACCAGCCAGGTAAACACGACAAGTACAAAAACTGTAATCTTGGCCACGTATTTGCCGTCTGGGAAATTCAACCTAGATTGCGCTATCATTGGTACCACCAAAAAAGCGCATACCACGATAGTCATAGAAAAGGCAGTGCATGCTTCAGCACGAGCTTCTGCCATATAGGCGATCTCCTGATCATTGGACTTGGAGCGCAACTCTGGAGTACTAAAAAAGCTCTGTATGACATTAACACTGTGGACAGAGAGAGGCTCAAGTTGTCCCCATACCTGAATCCAAGGGATTCTGATGAGTCCAAGAGTCGCTGGCGGTTTGAAACGCAATATGTCGAATTCGGCCTATTCGCGCTCTGTCTTTAGTGTGACGATATATTCTTTCTGGTCCAAAAAGGCTGCTTCTCTTTTGATGTTATTGTGCATCCAATTTCGCACGCTTTTGTGGTCGCGATGCGTTGGCTTCCTGAAAGCCGCAAGATCACGCTCTTGGATCAAAAGTGATCTTGAACATGTATCAGCATTCATCAAAAGATCCTGGCGTAGCATGAGTCGGTTCTCTACTATATTCTTTGGGCTTGTGACTTAGCTCTTTGATGACTTCGTGTCTGGAAGTACACCGCGAACTCTTCCGCTGCGGCGGGTGCTCTACAACTTGGGATCTTTGTGAGGCCGCCTGAATTTGAGCTTCCCTGGCGTGTCTTGCCGTTCTGATATTTCTGTTAAGAGAGCATAGGTTCCTGAGCCCCAGCTCCCTGCCAGGCTTACAGTCTCGGGCTCCCTTTATCCGTCATATCAGACATCTCTTCGACGAACTTTTTCAGAATAGCTTCGGGAGAAAATGTACGGTCCCAACTTGAGGATGGATCTCTGAAGAATTGGAACGTGCGAGGCGAGAGCCAGGCGGCAGGCGGCTTCGAGGTTCATGAAGCTATGGATGTGGCGCAGCGCTGCTCCAAAGTGGCGCTGACAGGGTGAAGTATTGGTCGTGTACCTGAGAGCCTTCTCAGCTTGGGCGCTTAAGCTCTTCTTCACACAAGATGGAGTGTGGCAGCCTACAAGATTCTCGTTTCACAAACTGCTTTCTCGTGCTTCCTATATGGTTAAGAGCACTCATATCGAATGGAACCGGCAGAATCCAATATGATATGCAAGAAATTACTAGCGCTTGTCATTTATTACGAGGGTGTTATGTGCTGCGATGGCGCCGAGCGCCTACCGTATGCGATAGTCGTAGGCGGCGAGGTAGTTTTCTTCCGATAAGGGCATGGCGAGTCGCGAAAGGAATGGCAGTACAGAGAGGGATGATCCAGGAGAAAGACCGTTTCATACGTCGGGTAAGCGAGTTAGCTGTATGGGTAGTTGAAGCATTTGTCGGGATGCAGAAGTACTTTGGTTCAATCACCAAAGCCGTGCGGATGAATGCTTTAACTGTACATGAGCGAGATGAAGCTAACCACTTTTTTTGCGACTTACTGAAGGGCTCTAAATGAGGGGCGAACTGTTCTCTTGGCCGAAAACTCAGCAAAGCTCATCAAAGCTATCACCCTGCGCCAACACAGCTGTGGCATTTCCTTCATATCCCAGTTCCACGAGCGACTGTGACTCAGCCTCGTACAATGGCCAGCCGAATTCATCTTTCAAAGCCGAGGTAGGACTTTTCGCGAAAGCAACCCAGGCAGCCTGATAGTACTTCGACGTCTCTGCTTCAAGAGGCGTGTCCGGACCCAATAAGCTGCTCGTACCAAAGACCATTGGGATGTCACCTACAACCTCGATTAGAACGGCTGAAAAGTGTGCGTGATAAGACATTTGTGATGCTTTTGTGTGTACATACTGGAATGATACGCCCCCAGCCACGGAAGCGGGTTCAGGTTCGGCCAATCCCCAAAGTATCGCGTGCGCCAGACCGGAACTCCAGCTTTTACACGGGCACTGGTATTCCGTCAGAAATGATTGGCCATCTGGGAAGAAGTGGATAGCTTACGCTGCACCCCTTGCTCCAGGGCATGTAGCAAATTGTCGAGTAAAAGCGTCTACAGCGGTCTGATTCGGCGCTTGTCCGGGGACATAGGTCAATAATGACGAGCCCTCGTTGTTGACTTGAGAAATTATGGTGGGACGATGAGCAAACAGACCACGTTCCTGTAGATCTGTGTAGTTTGAGAAGCTCGTATACTCGTCTGGCTGGGGAGTGAAGGACAAGGAGCGGCCGCCATTCGTGCTGGCATTGTACGAATTCAATACGGAGATGATATCCGTAGCATTGGCGGCCTGCATGCACTGCAAGATTGCATCATCATCTCCTTGGTCGCAGCCAACTTGCGATGCCACATAAGTGAAGTTGGTCCCTTGTTTGTCCAGAGAGCCGATTGAGGAGTCTGCTAGTCCAGACTGGGCGATGAAGCCGGTCACCAGAGGATCATCGGGATAGGCATACGCATATTTGTCCACAGCGCTCCCACTGCGGTTGTTAGCCAGCGTGAATAAGGGAGCACGGAAGTCTTACCCGGCGGACTGCCCAAACAGAATCATGCGGCCCGCGTCACCTCCGAACTCATGGATGTTGTTGTAAACCCACTCAACAGCTTTTCTCTGGTCTTCAAGACCAGGGTTTAGATGCTGATTGCCCAGAGCAGCAGAATTAGGGAATCCGAAAATGTTGACGCGGTAGCTGCTGTGTTGTCAGCACAGGCGCCCAAGGTTCTGCTTCCGGGAATCCTCACTTCAAGGAAACAACGATCACATCCTGGTGATCACGAACAATATTCGTGCCGTACTTGTAGGGCGAGGCCGACCCACCGCTCGTGAATCCTCCTCCATGAATCCAGATCATGACCGGAAGCAGTTCTTTTGTCGCATTCTGCGCTCGCGGCGCCCAGATATTAAGTGTCAAGCAATCTTCACTCGTAGTTTGCCCAGAAGTCAGCAGAAATCCTGGCAAGTATTCCGTGTACACAGTCTTTGCTCCTGTGTCTAACTGGATGCATGAAGGACCGAAGTTTGACGCGTCGATGATACCGTTCACGGGTTTCTTGGGGATCGGCGGACGAAAGCGCGCGCTTCCAACCGGGGGCTCAGCATAGGGAATGCCTCCGAAGAAGCGGACGTTGGTTGTGTTCTCGGATACAATGCCCTGGACGGTGAAGAGATTTGTTTGCACCTGTAGATCGCTGTCCGAATTCGCGGGGCGAAGTGGTGAAGACAGACAGGCGGGCAAAGAAACGACTAGCCACAACAAGTACCGCATTCTTTAAATGTGCAGAAAAATCCTTGCAGAAACACGCAAACACTTCTACGGACAGTCCCTCCATGATTTATATGATGCGAATGATGCGATGGCTCCGGATAATGGTAGAAGCATATCGAAGGAAAGTGAGGCAGGAGGGCTGGAAGGAAGAATGCTTTGCCTACAAGTACCGGTAAAGAGCCGCTTAACGTTGATGAAGTGCCGAGCGGTACCTGAATACGAGTTGCGGGGTGTATGGGAGTTGGGGCTGGGGTAAATGAATTCGTTCGGCAAATGCGGGGAGCACCCTGCCGTGTCGGATATCAAGATCGTCGTGGTAGCCGGTGACGCCCTCGAAAATGTTTAGCCGGTGACTGGTGCTCTTCATATCCACACATCTTCTTGTGTCCAGCACCGAAATGCTTGGTCTCGAGGTGTATGCAAGTAATGGGCAGAAATCCAATGGCCCAGACTACCCCGTCGTCAGCGAGTCGGCAAATAAAGCAATCATCTACCTCTCCTCCTTGTTCAAAATCCTGCGTTCCTTTATTCGAACTTAATGAAACCAAAACCTCACGTACGTAGCACCTAAAATGTCCAAAGACGCTTCGTGAGGGACCTCAACTTTGATGTCCTGCTCTTCCAGTTTTTGCGAGTGTTTGTTAATATATTCGCTGGGTGGCAAGACTCTCGTCTTTATCCTCAGGACTTTCTCCCCCAAAACTAACCAGGCGGGTCACTCAACAGATTGATGCCACCAGAGATAACTTCAGCCTTCCTAATGACGGAGCCGGCCAGAATGAATCTTCCAAGGGTAGCGGAAATTTGACACACGCAGTCATTCTCTTGAATGCACCGACTTGGGTAACATTGGAGAGAAGTTCGTTGGCGATGGTCCAACCGCCGAGGCCCATAGCGCCGAAAACCAGCGTGCGGTAGCCTGCTATCTTAGGGTACAGCAGGGATGAAAAAGGGAGAACAGTTGAGAATGAGCGCGTAGAGCATCAGCCTAACATGCGGCCTTGCTTTCTCTTTTACAAGGAGATGGGGCCGGCTTCCTATTTCGGGCAGCCCTATCCAGGAACGCAAGGCTACACCTCGTGTTTAATTCTGCGTGACAGATGCTCATATCTTCCCTTAGCCAGCACTTTCAGAATTGACACGATAGAACGTAAGAGGATCCTGTGAGCACTAATTTCCCAGCGTTGCTCTCATTCAGTCCTCCGCCAACCAAAACCTCTCCCAAGCCGCCTTCCACTTGGTCTCTTTCAAGTCATCCAACCAATCTTTGAACTTGATTGGCTCCTCTCCTTCAACTGTCATGACACCGTTCTTGATACCCTTCCAGCCCTCAATCGGACCCTTTATATACTTGTGGTTGGCGCCACAGTAGCTGCTCCCAACATCGAACTTGGCGCCCTTGTTGTACTCCTGACGTTTCTGGTAACAACTTTCACAGAGGAAGTTGTTGTAGCAGGTCAGACACTGGTACATCGGTCTGCCTTTCCAGGCGCGCCATGAGAAAGCCGGTTCGCATTCGCCGGTGCACTCGTAGTCCTTCTTGGAGAGGTCACCTTCGTCGTCTGGGAGCGAGTCTTCGTCATCGCTATCATCCTCATCATCAGCGCCGCTGCCGTCGCCCTCTTCACTGCTACCATCGTCTTGCTCACTGCCACCATTTTGTGTGCTGCCAGCCTCGTCATCCGCCTCGTCCTTTTCGGCGTCAACCACGGAAGGATCCAGCTGTGAGAACTGCGCCGAGAATAGGATCCGAGCTTCCCTTTCAAGACCGTCCAAGTTGGACAGCACCTCGGCAAGCATGTTGAGATTGAGCGCGTCGTTCCAGCCAACATTATCAACGAGCGCCTCGTAGCAGACATCGAAGGCCTTCTCCAGCGTGTCCTGGAATTCGTGCGCCGGTGCCATCTTGCGCGCCATGCGCGCAACGGTAACGGTGTAGTGCGTCAACTCGGACTTCAGAGATGAGATAGAGTGCGCGAGGTTCCGCTGCGTCAAGCTATTAATCTCGGCGAACCGCTGGGCCTTGACTTCGCGGTCTCCGGTGGTGCGGAACTGCTCGTAGATCATGTCGGACATGAGGTCGATTGCGGAAATGAGAGTGTATGCAGGATCCTCGTTTGTGAATTGATAGGGTTCTCCGGTCGTGTCCATGTCGAGGATCTCATTCACGAGCGCCTTGGCCGCACCAATGTCTCCGCGAACGCGCCAGTGAGCGAGTGCCAGCTCGTGCCGCATCGGCGCCGCGGCATCCAGACTGTCGAGCAACTCGATGACTTCCTCGTACGCCTTGACCAGGAAGTCTTGCTCTCCGGCCCTGCCTGCCGCTCTTCGGAATTCCTCGTGATGCTCGTCATCATCGTCATACTTCCAGGTCATCCAGGCAAGTCTCTCCATCGGCTTCCACTTCTTGATCACCCCGATGAGCTCGGCGTCGGCGTCCCTGTCGAGGCAAACGGTGAACTCTTCCTGGAGAATGTCGCCGGGCATAGGTTCGTCCGGATCTGCGTGCCTGGCTTCTTCGTATGACGCGATGGCCTCGTCGTATCTCTCGAGAGCCGCCTCTGCCTTGCCGCGGGTGACTAGAGCCTGTCTCAGAAGCTTGGGAGGTACGTCTCTGTTCGACAAGGAACCACTGATGGCTTCATACGCTTCCTCGTTCTCTTTCTTGCTCAGGTGGATGTTTGCCAGCAAGTTCAAGGATCGGAACTTCTTGACGGGATCAGGGCAGTTTTCAAGTGCCTGATGGGCGTACGATAGGGCCTGATCATGATGCGCGGAGCTCTCAAGCAGCGCGGAAACAGCCCAGAGCGCATCGCTGTTTTTGGGGATGTCCTCAAATGCACGAAAGATTCCAAGAATTTCTTCTTCGCTGTGTTGCAGCTCTTCGTCTTCGCCGTAATCGTCGGTCTCAGATGCGTCCTCTTCATCTTCGTTTCCCTGCTCAAGCAGATGGTTTAGATTCGTCTGTATTTAAATTTTAGTTAGTCATTATCTTCTATGTTATACTGTCTTCGTATCATGGGTAACATAGCTGAAGCATTTGTCCGGGTGAATGTTTCAACTCAGAATAACAGGAGACTTACCAAACCAATGATGCTACGCGTAAACCGGTAGGACCGCAGTGCAGACTTCAAATCCTGAGCCTGAAGCCAATTGCCAACATGACCCTTGGCCAAAGGGACAAAGGCTGCCAGCTTGTCCGAGACCACACTCTTCGCCCAAGTAGAAGTGGTGGCGTTCACCTTGTCACCAAGCTCGTTGGCCATCTTCGCAAAGAACGCCATGTTATTCAGCAAAAGGCCTTCTTTGAAGCTTGAATTCACAGCGTCGTAGTCCACTCCAAGGGTTTCGATGATCGTGGCGGCGTCAGTTTTATTGCTCATGATTTCTCCAAGGGCTTCCAGACCCGCAATCCTATCCTCCTCGGAGTCCAGCTTCATGTTGGTCCAGCTGAGGTGCCAGGCCCATGTTTCCGCTGCATACTTG
The DNA here is from genome assembly GCA_037356115.1 of Neofusicoccum sp. Z2. Taxonomy (NCBI): domain Eukaryota; kingdom Fungi; phylum Ascomycota; class Dothideomycetes; order Botryosphaeriales; family Botryosphaeriaceae; genus Neofusicoccum; species Neofusicoccum sp. Z2. The sequence continues at coordinate 83,020 of JBAWJY010000084.1, forward strand.
CGCAACCCATTATGGATGTCGCCCACTGTTCCACAGAGAATCTTCGAACAAGCGATGAAGATGTGGCGGTGCGCTTCCGACGCTGGCGTTCTCAAGCCCGTTTCTCCTTGTTTGGCGCTGCGGAAAAAACCTCTGAGGGACCGTTCCTGAAATTTGAGCGGCAAGTCGCCGTCGTTGTAGGCTGCATCCTGATCGTTCTGGCTCTGAATTTCTACGTCCGACAGCTGCACTGAGTCCGATTGTACGCGCTCCTCGAAATCGGCGATTCGGATGATTCTGGATAGTTGTTGTCCTTGGAGCTCTTCCTCGAGGTTGAACGAGCCGCCTGGGACCAGCTTAAGCAGAGCCAGAGATTCGTCTAGCATCAGAGGGCGATAAGAGAAGGCGAGCCACCCCAGTAAGCCTTTCATGGCTTGTTGCTGATCGGCCGTGGTTCGATGCTGTAGGTCCACTATGATGGTCTCGTAGAGTTGTTCCAGGTTTTCCGGCATGGACTGGTCCAGATGCTTGAGGATAATGGGCTCTCGCCCAATCATATTGAACTGACGGAGCATGTGCTCCGCGTACAGCATACCTACTTATGGTTAGGGAAAGCCAAGCAGTACCGCTGGCATCAAGTGACTTACCGTCAGCCTTCTCCTCGAGCTTGCTAGAGATCCTCTGCTTCATGTACCTGCTCAACTTCCGAAGTCCGCCATCGTTGTTCAAATGGCTCCAGACCAGTGCTTTCAGATCCGGGAGCTGCTTCTCTTTTGTTACAGCGATGGATCCGGCACCAGCCTCCTCCAGCTGCTTCAGTAAGTCCGGTCTGGTAGTGCACAAGAGGCTGACATTGAGGTCTGTTGAATCCTTGAAAACTTTGAGAAACTGGAGGAGCTTGTCTCTCTGTTCCCAGAGGAGCTCATCCAAGCCATCCAGAACGATCTGCAGCCGGGCAGTCGAGGACCCGCTAAACAATGGCTTGACAAGCTTGTTCCAGACGTCCTCCCAGTCCCAAGTATCCCACTCCAGGTCTTCGCGTTGGATTTCGACATTGATCTTTTCGCAAAGAGAAGCGTTCTGCTCCGCGATTTGAATGACAATCCAGTTGATAGCGTTATGGAACACATTCAGATCCTTAGTCGTCTCTCGGAAGTAGAAGTGGGCAACGCAGGTGTTGCCGCCCGCGTCACGCTCCGCCAGCTTGACGAGCCGATCGTGAGCGGATGATGCAAGATGACTCTTTCCAGCGCCAGGCGGGCCCGAAATGGCGAGGATGCGCGGCGCACCTTTGCCCTTCTCTTGGGCAACCCAGGTATCCCAGTCTGGCTCGTCGAAAATCCAGGTACAAGTCTCGGAAATGAAGCAGTCCTTGATGTTACGATACTCGTGCGCCGGGTTCATGGTATCGTCAAAGAAGCTGCGGACCCGGTTCGAAGTCGGAGGCTTGTTCTGGCCGGCGGCTTTGTTGCTCCGCTGTTTTGATGGATCTTCTCTTCGGCGCTCCTCGAAGACCGTCAGGAGCTTCCGAATGCTCAAAAGATCGTTGCGGACGTTTTCCTGGCTCTCGAGAACCGTCTCGAGCATCTTGGTCTGCGACTCCATCATCCTGGTTTGCATGTCTTGATTCTTCTGGAGGTCTGAGTTCATCCGCTGCAGCTCCTCCGTGTTCCCCAGGATGGCGTACTCAGTAGCAGACTGAAGGCGGGACAGTGAGGTGTCCATCTTCTTCCGGGCGCCTCCAAGCTCGCTGTCTTCTCCCCGGATCATGTTCAAAATCCATTTTTCTGCATAAAGGTCAGCACTTAAACAGGACCGCATCCCTGCCCAAGGATGGAAACTCCGATTCCGAGTGTGAAGTTAGGGGGTTGGAATACTTACTGAAACGGCCCAGCTCTATGAATTTGGTCGCAAACCCGCACATCGAGAGGAGAGACGTGAAGACGTCCATCAGGCAGTTCCGATAGGCGGGGTAGCTCGGCAATCTCGACTCAAGGATGGTAATACGCTGAAGGAATGCATTCATGTCCTCGAAGAAAGCCGTGACCACATCGTAGTCCGCCGAGACTTGTTTGCAGGCCTGTTCCAAAAGTCAGAAATGCTCCATTTCGACCATGGCTGGTTACGCACGCTGAGCATGTAGGTAAACGCAGTCCCAATAGCAGCCGCGGGTGGGAACGCAGGTGTGGCGGCGGCGATCAGCTGCTGAGCGCCTTTCTGGATGTAGTCCATGTTGGCCATGAACAGACTCCGGAGTTTGTCGACTTTCTTCTGGTTATGGCGGAACTGATGAAAGTTGTTCATCTGCTCGGTGCCATACTGGACCATGGCGTCAACGCTGGCGAATTTAGGCTCGAGATCCACTCCCACAATGCCCTTGTAGTTCTTCAAGGCATCGTTCCACAGATCCGAGACATCTCTGGTGTCTTTCGCTAGCTCCTCCTTCATCCGTTTGACGTCGCTGTTGTTGGCCATGGCAGAAGAGAATCAGCAAAGCTGATGAGGGAAATTGGTCGGTGAAGGTCATTTATGCAGGAGAGGCGGGGGTTTATAGTCGCGGACATCGCCCATTTCTTTTTCTGGACAATGCTCTTCGCTGCGGGGGCCAACTCGGCGCAGTCCTAGTCTAAAGCGAGGATAGCCCGGCACGCTGGTGTCAATCCGGTATAGACGATGTAAGACGCGGGTGAAGGCGTTTCGGGGGGAACACCAACAGCCTATCGCTTACAAATCTCCCTTCTGTTGAGAGGCCTCCGTCTGATGATGGAGCGGTCTGCGACGTGTGCGGAGTTTGACAATACCTTATTCTTTTTCTAGAACGGCAAAGCGTTAGTTGCATGGAGAGTAGAGCGTCTGTCCCCGTACAGGCCGATTTCCCCACACACTTTTCCAGCCGCGGCAGCGCAATGTGGCACCCTCATTAGCGCCTCTCATTTGTTTCATCACAACTGCTGCCACTAATCCTCTTACACCAAGCTTCTAAAATAGAAGTACCTGCGTAGCCGGATAAGGAGATAAATACATAGGTATCAGAGCTATAAACTACTATAGCCTTCCTCGCAGCCCACTAACTCCGAACAGTCCGGCAACATGATCCGGCACTGCCGGAATCTCTGAGTAGCACAGGTACTGTCTTTATGGGCTTAATATCACTGCATTAAACCATAGAATGCCCCCCACTTCTGACAGACGTTAGTATATAAATTAAAATCAATGCTCCCTTAAATACTCTACTACGGACTATCGATGACTCCTCCGGCAACTTCCAAAGAAAAGCAGAACCATACAACTTGGCGCACTATGCTGGCTGCGCGCGCGTTCCTCTCTGCTCCGGCCGCCTGTAGCCCTGGAGAACTCGTTATGCCCAGCCGGCCGGAGCTTTCGTAACCTTTACACCCAGGATCTGCAGAGCGCCAGGCCCGAACAGCCTCCGCACAACCATTCTCATTGTCGGAGATTGCATCATTGGTCCACTCATGAGCGTTACGTGAGCTTTTATGCGAAGGTCGAGCATGGTACGCGGACGTTTTGCATAAGAGTGCAGCTCCTGTGTAAACGGAGTTGAAGCATTCATCTGGACGCAAACGGTGTATCTCAAAGCCTGCCCTTCCATCCGAATGAATACTTCAACTCCCATGTGGGAGGCCCTCAAGACTTGGTATTACTCCGAGGATGTCTGGAAAAGGAGACAAGGAAATGAAAGAGGCAGAGAGTTCAAAGGCAACAGACAGAAAGAGCCGTGGTTGATCGGTATGACTCCATCAAGGTCTACTAAGGATTTGGCTTTCGGGTTCGAGAAGGGTCCAAGAACGAGGGAGCTCTGCTTGCGGGATTAGTTGGAGAAGTCGGCGAGACATCTGCTCGTCACACCTGCATGTCAGCGTCAGCACTCGAATAAGGTCTGGCGAGATTCTTCACGTGTCTTTGCCCTAATATCACTCGTCATGGTATTTGACAGCGGGGTGTGATTTATCTATGACGCTGTACACGTTTGCTCAGTCACTGCATAAACCTAACATCGCACTCGGAAAGGAAGCCGTACGCTTCGGGCGTTTCGCATCGCGGTCAAGGTGCAGACAGAGATTGATGAATCGTCATAGACACGTCTCGGCAGCTCCGCTGGTCCGCCTCGGGGGGTCAGCTCCGCAGACCAGATCACGCCCCATTGTTTCCACGGTCGGCCGACAGAAGCCGAAACAGTCAAACAGAAACAGCCTTACCCGTCTTGAAGCTTACTTTGCGGCCCCAGCATGAGAAGCTACCAGGGCGAGGTTCCCCTCCTGTGTCGAGACGAGTTTCAGGTTTGCCCTGCATCATCGAGCGCGCGTGCCGTTCAGGAACGGAAAAGCAAGTCATCTTCGATCGCAGGACGGGACCGCTCTCGATCGCCAGATCTGGTACAGAAGTAACTTTTTTCCTTGAGGAATCGAAGGTAGTCTACGTGTCTACCGCCGTAGGCGACTTCCACCTGTCAGAGACGCGTCGGATACACTCATTCGTCCTGCATTGCTGCAAGCTTCGATCAAATGAAGGAGCTGGCGGTGGCATTAAGCAAGCCTCGTAGCGTCAGAGAGCCCGATTGCCTGCATCTCATCAAACCGTCAGACACCCTTCTCACCCGCAGCTCCAACCCACATTGCGCGACATAAACGATTGCCTGTGTTTTAGAAGAAAAGAAGTGGAGCGGAAGCTGAATAATGTGGCTCTCGAGCGCCTTCTCTCCTCTTCCAAAAACCAAATGAGAGGGAGGGAGCTTCAGCAGTACCACCTACCTACGCACGCTCCCGACGAAGCTTCGCCGCCAAACACGTGTTTTAGTAGCATTTGGCCAGGCCCAGACGAGCAGCAGCAGCAGCAGCAGCATCAGCCGCCCAGGCAACACAAAAACGCATGATCTGTAACCGGGATCCCGCGGGACCCTGCCTGGGTTCCGTATGTACGTAGCCCCCAGCTCAGCCCAGCCCAGCCCAGCCCAGCCCACGTCCCCGTGCAGCTGCAGCAGCAGCAGCAGCAGCAGCAGCATCCGCGATGCTCCGCAGAAAAGGAGCAGGAGCAGCAGCCCCCGTGAGAATCCCTGAGGTACCCACATCAGGACTGACGTCAATGAAGCACTGCACGACGTCAACTGTACATATGTACGTACTATTGCGCCCCTACTCCCTTACATATATGTAAGCCCCCCTGCCACCCCCCGTCAAAGTTGACGTGATGGTGGGGCTGATAATATATGCTGACATATGCACGTGTTTGGGGGAGAGATGCACGGGCGGCCGCACGCACGCACGCATGGTGGAAGCAGCTCTTGCTTGCTTGCTTGCTTGCTTGCTTGCATACACGATTATTATGAAGATTTCTCCCCAACAAACCGGTGCAACCGGGGTTGGGGGGTACAGAAATAGCAAAACGAGCAAGCCCTGCAGGATTGATCCCGGTCGGATCCACGCATATTTTAAAAAAAAAAAAACCGGCGAGTCCGATCCTCAGATCATCGACCAGGGGAGGCGAGCGAGGGTGCGAGGGTGCGAACAGCTTGCTTGGATCGTGGCCGAACGACCCTATAATATGCATGCAAGGTGCGCTTGCCTGAGAGGCCGTCAGCGGCGGCAGGGTACGTATGTACTGTGAGATCAGGAGAGCGGAGCTGGCGGAGGCAAAAAAAATAATAAAGGAGGGATGCCAAGCTGAGGGCTGTGGCTGCGCGTCTCACGGTCGTACGTACGAGGCAGACCGGGGGGAGGGTATGGACGTATGTGCGTACTGCGTATGTGTCAAAACGACGGGGAATGTAGGGCCGCGCAGGCGTGCGAACCTTATCTGCTCTCCGTCCGATCGAGACCAGAAAAAATTGAAAGACAGACTTTTTACTTTTCACCGACGGCGAGGATTGAGGCGAGAACAGAGAAAGAGAGACAAAAACAAATTGGCAATGAAGCCAAAAGGTCGGGCGCACGCCGGCAGGCTGCACCTGGACCAATTGACTCGGCGGCAGGCTGTCGTCTGTGGTTGTACATACCCAAAAAAGGACGATGCAGGAACAGCAGCAGCCTCGTAAAGGCAGAAAAGCAGTACGTACGCAGGCCGGAAACGACTTACCGGTGGCAAAAAAAAAAGATCAGGCACCCTGTCCATGTCGAGTCGAGTCGAAGCCACCACCAAACACCTTCCGACGCAGCAATAGCAGCAGCATAGCAAGCTACCGCCCCGCCGGTTGCTGGGTGGGCTCTGCCCTGTTCCGTTTCGCCCCCTCCTTTCTCTCTCCCTCTCTCTCTCACTCACTCACCCCACCGCGAAAACAGCAACACTCGCCGTCCAGCATGCGTGCAACGGTGCGTGCGTAGTCGCGGATGAGCTCCCCCCACGTCGCCGTGCGTGCACCACAGCAGTCGGCAGCAGCCCGTCTGCAATGCGTGCGCACGCACCCCCCTATCGAGGCCGCGATCGGCGGGAATGCGCTGCAAGCAGCCGCGGCGCCACATATGTAGCATGAGCATGAAGCATGAACAGGGCGTTTTAAACATAAGGCGGGCGGGAAAAGGGGGCGATGGGTGGTGGTCGCTCGACGGCGCGCCATGCGATGCCATGCGATGCCATGCGCAGCGCTGCCGGCGGGCGGGCGGGCGCTGCCACTTACTTATGTACATGGCTACCTACCTACGTCGGGAGCGATGCGAGGGGGAGGGAGAAGCGGACGGAGGTGGTGCTGATCGGCCACCCACGTACGTACTTATCTCGCCTCGCTATTCTCGTCGTCTTCCATCCACTGACTCCCCCGCTCGGGCGGCCAGGGAGAGGCTCCTCGAACGAGCAGGTCCCGAAAAGCAGGGCAAGCTTCGGGCAGGGCTCCCTCTCTCTCTCCGTCAGACGTGGTAGGCATCCGCGACGGCCGACGGCGCGATCGGCGGGGGGAACCCTGGGGCACGCGCTCGGTTGGCTGCTGGGCTGGGCTGGGCTGGCGGGGGTGGCAGAGTGAGTCTGTGTGTGTGTAGCTAAGTACTTACCGGGGCGGAGGCAGTTGGCGCCTCGTGTGTTGACGTCGTGCGAAGAAGAAGCAAAATTGCTTTTTTTTTTCTTGCTGCTGCTCCGGCTCTGCGCGATAGCCTCACTGCTGCTGCTTGCTCGATCGGTCGGTCGGGCGAGATGGTGCTAGCGATGCGAACGCCGGCGGGGACTGCTGCTGCTGCTGCGCTGCCCGCACGCACTCGGCCGAGACCCGGTGCGTGCAGTGCAGCATATGTATGCGGCGGGCGATGGTGGGCAGGAGGGCGGCGATGGGGTGCAGCAGCTTGGGGGCCGCCGCGACGATGACTCGATGGTGGTGGTGGTGCGCGTTCTCGAACACAGGCAGGCCGAGGAAAGTCGGAAGCGAGACGCATGCGCGGCGGCCGCCTGCATCAGCTCGGGTGGGTGAGGCAGAGGCGCTGGAGCTGTTCCAGCGCTAGCAGCAGCAGAGTTGCGACATGCTGCTGATGGCGCAAGGCAGCCGCCGCCCCAAAGCGCGTCCAGATCGGCCGTCGTCGCGCTGCTGCTGTCCGCGGCCGCGCTCCGCCCAGGCAGCCAGGCGGCACGGCACGGCAGCAGCAAGCAGGCAGGCTGGACGGGCGAGCAATCGCGGCGCGGCGGCCTGGCGGTGGTGTGGTCACGGTGCTTATGTCCGTATCAACGCGGTCAGGCGCCCGCCGCCCACTGCCGCTTCCGGCCACCCAGCGCCCGCTTGCAGCACCACGCGATACACGGCAAGACGATTAGGTTCGGTGGCATATTGCTTCCATTAGCTACTACCTGCTCTGCTATCGCTGCCGCGCAAGAAGACCTGCAGCAAACAACTGAAACAAGACACCCTCGCGGCCCTCCCGCGCTCCCGACTTGCCCCCCGTCCCGCATGCTCCCTGACTCGTATGCTCAACACCCCAGAGGTGGAGCTCCACAAAGGAAAAGTGATGTGTTCGCTGTTGCGATAACAAAGCGATGTGCGCTATGCCCCGGGGCCCTGGCTGCCAAATCTCCAGATAAGTGCCGGCGCGAGGTTGCTGCCCTGCGTCGTCCGGGTACCCTGGTAGTGCGTTGGGCTGCCGCTGTGCCCGTCGCCCGTGGCGCCGGCGCGCCATGTCGTACGCGATGCGTAGCGGCGCGTGTGTGGAGGCGAGGGAGCGGGGTGCGTGCGCTGCGAAGAGATCCGAGAAATGTGTTGGGGCTCAGGGAAGCCCCATTCCGTCCGGTGACGTATCCGTGATCATCGTGGGTGCTGGTACTGGTGGGAGCTAGGAGAAGACGTATCGTCGTGACCTTGCGCGCGCGTGATTCACCGGTAGTAGCCGGAGTGACGGTGCTCGCGGATGTCCCTGCCCGAGGGCTCGCGGACCTCGACGTTGTACTTTGCGTAGTTGCGGCGATGCTCGGCCATGTCGGCCTCGTACAGCGATCCACGCTTCGCGACGTTGATCACCGCCTGGCGGGGCTGCGGCCAGTCGTACTCCGAGCTCTGCGGCCGCGGAGGCAGCGGCGGGGCCTGCTCCACTACGGCCGGCTGCACTGGCTTCTGGTGCTTGGACCGGACGGGGAGGCGAGGCGCGATGTGGTAGGTGCGGTCCATGCTGACGAACTGCCGGCGGTGCCTGATGCCGCGCTCGATGGCGCGCAGCAGCCCGCGGGCCTCCTCGTAGCTGGGCTGGATCTCGACGCGGACGACCTGGCGGTCCTCCTCTTCGGTGCTGTACGCCTCGCCGTCCCGCTTCATGTACAGGAAGTGGGCGACGGACTGGGCCAGGCGGTGGCCCTCGTCGCAGAGCTGGCGGCCGGCGCGGTGGACCTCGAAGGGATTGCGGCAGGCGGTGCAGCCGCGGGCGTGCATCTCGAAGTCGTAGAGGGCCCAGCTCTCGGCGATGTTGGCTGGGCGCGACACGCCGGTGACCTCGCCCTTGACGAAGCCGACCACGCGCTCCTTGCGCGGGCCGGCAGGCTTGGCGACGACGGTCGGCATTGCGGATTGGCGGCGGAGGGAAGGCATGGCGGCAGAGGTGAGGGCGGACGTGAGGGAAGGCTTAAGTAGGCGTCGACGTGAGATGGGCCGGTCCGCAGCGACAGTGACGGACCGGGGCGCTGGGGGAGCTGGGGCGGGCGTCTGACTCGAGGAGATGAGCGAGGACGGCCGCGGACTGGGTTGTGGGCGGCGAGACAGAGGGTGCGATGGCTTGAGGCGAGAGGGAACGGTGGCTCCGCGATATAAGTAGGAGCAGTAAACATGTGGAAGCATGGGTTGATGCCTGCCGGGATGGCGCAGAGGCGCGACCGGGGTGCCTGAGCCACTACTGCACGCCCTGGTCCCCCAGCCCTCGGCGCCGATCAGGCCGCTGCGCGCATGATGGAGCACGACGCCGACGCCAACGCCCGCGTTTCCAGTCAGAGCGGAAAATTCGCCGCGCGTCATTGGCTCGCGCGCGGCGCGGCGTCGCGACTGGTCAGCGGCCGCGACGGCGACGGCAGCGATGACTGCGACGGCGACCGGACGCGCTGCGCGCTCAATCGACGGCCGCGCAGCGCGCACGGGCAGGAGGAGGCCCGCGCCGGGCAGGCGTGACGGCGCTGGCTGTCGCGACGGGTGGCGCGGTGGTGTTTGGCGCACCGCAGACGGTGAACGCGGCCACAGCGGCCACTGCGCCCCGCCCCGAAGCGGCAAAGCCTGCGGTGCGACGAGCCCTAAGCGGCGCTGATTGGGCGGGGCCGCGGCCGCTGCAGCCCGCCCACAGCGTGCGCACCGATGCCTCGAGCGCGCGCACAGCCTCTTGCTCTGCTCCTCCAGGCCGGCTAGGGCTGCGGGCGTCGCGCGTCCAGGCCTCGTCATGCATGTTGAGACGCGAGACATTCCCGCGCCGCCGCCTGTTGGGCGGCTGCTCTGGCCAATCCTCCCGCGCGCGAGCAGGCACGACAGCGCCGTCATTCGACCGTCACAGATCGCCAACCGCATCGTCAGGACACGCTGCGCTGACCGGCCGCGGCGCGCAGTGCGACTGCAAACGTGTTGCGCCAGCCGGCCGGGCGCGCGCCAGGGCCGTCCCGCCGCTCTCCACACGGCCGTTCTGGAATCCGCGCGTGGAGGGCTGCTCCCCGGTGGCTGCAGCTGGCCTGCCGCATCAGCTTGACCGGTGCCAAGGGTGCGCTCGATCGCACGCGCATCTCACCAGCATTGATCCTCGATGCTCGCCAGCCGAGCGCATCCGCCGTCTGCACCAGCCCGGAGCGCTCGAATTCTGTCCGCCGTCCACGTAGGTTCGCGCGATGCCTCTGCGCGGCCCTGTCCGCCAGTGGCCCTGCTGGCTGCTGGCTGCGTTGACTCACCGGTAGCCCGCGCGGAGCGTTGCCTGCTGCAGCTGCCATTCGCGCGCTGCTCGACGAACCGGACGCGCGCTGGCGGCGCGGCGATGGCCGACGAACAGCGCACGGACTTGCACAGCCATAGCGGCAGGCGCACCTGACTGCGGCTCAACTGACGTCAAGCGCGGCCGCAGCCGCCGTCTAAGCCCTACGCGCCGTCTCCGTCTCCACGCCGCGTCGCGATCCCGCGTCCTCCGTTGCCGCCTCTGCTACACCTCCGTCTGTCTTCTCTTCCGCGAGCGCGTGGCTGCGGCGCTCTCGCCCGTTGCCCGGTCACAGCACCGGCGGACGTGTCTCCTGCTCGCGTACGCCCTGCAGTCGTCCCCACCGGCGCCGCTCGATCCAGCCGTGCAAACTCCCTCTTTGCTCTAGCGACGTCACCCTTGCTGCCTCAATCTGGAAACACCCTCCCACCCGTCACCCCATCACACTGCGTCATCCAGGGCCAGCGCCGTCGTCGCGCGTCCGACTCATCTCCTCCCTAGTGCTCTCCTATGCCCCAGTGTCAATTTCGACGATCCTCCGACTCCACTTCGCCTTCGTTCTGGAACTCGCCAGCCTGCGTGGCTCCAATCACCCCGATAAGGTTTTTTCTCCACACTTCTCCACATGGAGGAGTCTCCCAGCCGACCCGGTCCTCTGCGTGGTCCGCGGCCCGCGGCATCGTCGATTCGCTTGGGAAATCTCCCGCCTGAAACAAGCAGCATGCAAAACATGTGCCGAGCGCCTTGACGGTGCCGGCGTCGCGGGTGCCTCAGGCTGAGAACGTGGGCAGCACGCAGTGCGACCCGTCTGCCCGACCTCCCTTTCGGCTCCAGCCGCCGTCACAGCATCGCCTGAAGAGATCCGTGTAACGCCCTACTCGAGCCTGCCCGGCCTCACTGGCTCCTGTGCGACTGTGTGCTTGGTGCCGCTGCCCGACGATGCCCGCAAGCGGGGTGTCGCTCAAATCAACACCTGGCCGGCGGGGTTCCGTCCAGCCGCCGACCGGTCAACAAGGCTGTGTCGACTTTCCGGTCAGGACTTTGCGGGGGACTGCAAGCCGGTTTATTGATGAGAAATAAAGTGCTGAGTACGTTGGATGAGGGGTTAGTCGGGCAGCGACTCCGTCGGCCCATGGGGTTTCGGCACTTGGAGCCCGAGCCCCAAGGATTCTGACGGCATCAGCAACACCTTCTCCTTGGGCCTCACGATGTCTCGAAAATCCTCGCAAAAAAGGATTTCATGTCTCTCCGCTTTCTCCGCGCCCAACACAGCTGACGGCCGACTTGCTCTGACGCAAAGAACACAGCCTCGCCACAATTCACACGCAATGCTTTCTCCGCCCTCTTTCCGATCCGTAACATTCAGGTCACACAGACAATCAAGGCCCAGTGCGTTGCAATGCCTCCTGACCCCGAAGCCCCGCATCTGCTAATTGCCACTCGGAGGCAGCAGCAAAACGAATTCCCTCGAAGAGCACTCCCACAGCAACGCCATCGCGTCTAGCGCCGACACCCTATTGGCGACACGTGCAAAATTTGCACATGGTTACAGCGGGCCACATGGACTAGACGCAAGGGACGGGACGGTCCGCAAGGCTGTGGTCTACAGGACAGGCCCACAGCCATCAGGCATGACGCAGGCGTTGCGCTGTCTGAACTGGTTGGTTGCTGGCACCAAGATCCTGCAGCGAGACGCGATGCCAGGGGTCTCCGCAACAAAGCACCAACCTAACGTGTCATCGGTCTTGTGATGCGTCTGGAGTTGTCGCTGGCCTCTGCCAAGAGCGTTCTGTTGGAGCTGAAATCTCTGCTCGTGATTGGCTGGCGTCTTGTCCCCAGCGAATCAGCAACCAACCGAAATGCCCCGGCGCCGACATCTATCTGTTCCTTGTCCAGTGATGTTGCGCATCTATTTCTATATCTTGCTGCTGACATCATGCTGCACAGGCTCCCAGTTTCAAGATTTGAAGCAGACCATGGGGAAAGATTTGTGGTTGGCGATCTCCACGTCGCTGCAACCACGTGCCCTCAAGCCACTCAAGCCTTGAACTTGTTTCGATAAGCGCCCACGTCGAACACAGCCAAAATGGCACGCTCTGATGTCATTCGTCGCAGTGGCTGCTCGCAACCAATCCGAGTCACCGAAACTCGCGCAACAGATTGGTCGCTTTAGCGATTGTTCAAGAGCACCCAAGCTCCAAATTGTCAATAGGACAACGTAGCCTCTCGTCATCGCCTTTCGCCTCTGCTATTTTCGCTCGCCTCCAGGGTCTTTTACGCCCCCACTGGAGCCTTCTCCATATCTATTTTCCATCGCTCACCTTACTGAGACCAAGTTTCTGACATCATCTCTCCGGCCACGCCACTGTCCATCTATTGCGTCGTCTATGCTGTTCCGCAAAGTCGCGGGGGCCGCGCGAGTCAGTCGTATCCACATCAGAATGCGGATTTCGTGTCGCGTGCCTGCGTCGTCTGCTACGTCATGGTCTCATGCTCTATCGTGTTTGACACGTATCTCGTGCTATGACGCGTTCGTTTTCAACCCGAAAGAGCATCATTGCAGCAGGTGGGAGACTTGGGAGTAGACGGCGGATGCGGACAATGCAACAACAGTGTCTACGAGGTCAAGGCATTGATCCGGATGCGAAGAGCGTATTTCTATCCACTAAAGCGTTCATGATTGGGTGATCGGTCTGCCATTTTCAGCTCTTTTTTAGTGCAATTTTTCCTGTTCCGATATCGCCAAAGGTTCGATTTATGTTGAATAAAGACAAAGGCGGCCCCGCGCAATTACTTGCGTTGGCTTGGTTCCTTATATTCTAACAATTTACTATCATTTGGAGGCTAACCACCATTCCCGTCTTGTCCACTCCGCTACCTTGTCTCAGCTTGAGGGCTGTTGGGGGATTAACGCGGTTGATACCTGCAGCTTTACTTCTATCAGTTCGCCTTAGGGATGAAATTAGCAGACAATTAGCCCATGGCCGAGCACTTCAATGCATGTAGAATAATTTTTTTAAAAAAAAATGGACGCCAGAGTAACTCATCCTGTTCGGGTCCTGTTCTTTTTAGGTCGGAGGTTTTAAATTCCCGAGCTCGCGTTCTGCCCTCCGGGTAGGCTTGCTCACTAATTTCCCCGCCTTCTCTAGATGCTTGGCGGCGTTTCAGAGGTTCCATATAAGACAGAGATATAAATGATATCAGTCATGCTATCTTGCTGTCGCGGTCAAAATAAAGACATCTACAGATCGTCGCGGTTGTGCTTCCGGATCGCCACAGGACAGCGTCCATCACTTACACAAGATAATACCCAACCGCCATTCGCTATGGACGATATTTCGAGCCTCCACCGCACCATTCAAGCTATAGGAGTTGGTTGCGCTCTATATATAAGCGGTAATCATCTTTCCTATCTGTTTATTTGGGGGTTTCTTCTCCTCAGCACGATCGGCATGTCTGACAAAAACTATCTCCAGGCTACCACTATGCCTCGGACCGTATTGCAATGCCCGGCGCTCTTCTGAACAAGGACGCCAACATGTCGGCTCGGCAATGGTACCTGGATTGGGATGTTGGCCGCAAGATTGGCCCTGTCGTCGTCAATGTCGCCGCTGCCGCGTTCGGGTATTTGGCATGGAAAGGTACGGTTTGCTCCAAAACCTCCGAAGCCGCGCATTCAGTGAAGACTTGAATCTTTCATTCGGATCTACAAATAAGAGTACACTTCCGGCTCAATGATCTAGATGACTGCTTCAACTCCATACAGAATGCATTACGGCTACACTACCAAGAGTCATCGATTCTCCCCCGCAGAAGCCTTCATGTCATTCCTATCTATCCACACACACACACTACGAAACACAAGCTAACCTACCTCTCTTCTCTTCCCCTCACACAGAAGGCAAATCCTCCCCCACCTTCCCCCTCCACCTCGCCGCCGCCCTCTCCGCCGCCGCCGTCAACCCTTACACCTTCATCCGCATCTTACACATCAACGACGCCCTCCTCGCCGAGCACGCCAAAGCCGAAAAAATGGAGAAAGCGGGCATCGACGCCGCCGCTGGCGCTGATGGGATGATCGTCAGGAAGAACGTCGCCGATTGGAAGAGGGAGGATTGGAGGCGTGCGCTGCTGATGCATGTTGCAGGGATATTGGGGTTGGTTGCGCTAGTGAAGTCGTAAGGCGGGATTTCAGAATGGGGACGTCTTCTGGAAGATTCGCATTGCAGCTCCTTTCGGGAATGTCGTTGTGGCTGGTGTTGGAGAGTACATACCTACGGCGACGCCGAAGCCCGACGCGCAATGGCTGCGAAGGACTCGGCAGCACGGACATCGGCGGGGGCATGCCTTCTGCAACGAGAATTTTAGGCTCGCGGACGTGGCGGGCGGCTGCTTTGACAAGTCAGCGTGCAGATCCGTGGATACATACGTGTGGGGGATTGTTGAGTGTTCGGGCGAAGGGCTGGTTCGGAATATTCAAGAGGTGTTTACAACGCATACTTTGGGCCCGCATGCGTCGATGATACATACATATGGTGGATGCGGTTTGCCACACTCAAAAACACCGTGCTGCGTGCTGCACCTTGTTGACCGCTTCTCCCGAGATGACATGTCTGATGAGCGCTTGTTACACTGCGTTATCGATGGCAAGAGCGCTCGTGTCCGAACCCTATACTTTTTGGCCATTGGTCGAAACAGACTCTGGACTAGTAAGCCTTTGTGCTACGAGCTGGGTTAATGGCGAGGAAATCAACACGCCCTTCAACGGAAGCCCACCATCAGAAGAGCAAACGCTTAGTGAGCATCGTTCGAGTTTACTGCACCTTGCAAATTAATTGGCGGCGTGTTCATCACCTGCGATTCGTGATATATCTCTTGGCAGTCGCTTAGTATTATGTGCGAAGTAGTCTTTGTTGTGGTCAGCGGTTTGAGGATTAGGCACAGTTTTTCGGGCGCTGAAGTGCATACTGAGCTGCAGGAGCATTCATGCGGACGTAAAACTAGAGTAAATCATGTGCTACCTAGCGTAATACCTCCGGATAATTGTTCGAATGACTGCTGATGCACTTCGGATTACCAAAAGCCTTTTGTGAAGTACGAGGATAATGTGCTTGTCCAGCAAGCCCGACAGGAAACGCATGTATCGGTAAAGGTGAACAAAGACGTTTCCTCCTAGGAATAGCATACTTTCTTTCAATCCGCTTCAGACTGGCAGCTCCTTTATTCCATTGTTACATTGTGCAAGCTTGCTTCAGCACTGTAAACTACAGCCGTGTTGTCTTCCGAACCCCAACCATAACAATTTGAACAATACCAGAAATGAAATATGATAAAATTCTGGGTGCAAAGCATCCTTATGTTCTCTAATCAACTACCCACCCCACCATCAAGCTACAACAGCTTACATCTTCCAAAGCTTTTGCAACTTCCTCAAAAATTACTCGCGCCCTTCACCAGCGTACCAATCAATCCCACACCTCAAAATGGCATACTGGGATTGTTGCTGTTGTGGGAGTAGTAATGATTCTTGGTGCAGCATGTGTCAAACCTGTTCACATGATCCAGGCATGCTTGGTTGCTGCACCTGGTATGGCTACCGTATCCGTGCGCCGGATCAAGATGAGGTATTTTGAGAGGCGTAGGCGATCAGGACGCATGTGAGAAAAATAGTAGGGTTTTACGGTCCGGATCAGGGCTCTCTATTGGAAAATTTGCAGGAGTAAAACGGAAGTAGGGAAAGAGCTTGAGAGAGATTTCTAGCTTCAATTGCGTGCGGAGAAGTCAGCTCATAGTTATGACAACATATTTTATAAAATATTCTTCCAC
Source organism: Neofusicoccum sp. Z2 (assembly GCA_037356115.1). NCBI lineage: Eukaryota > Fungi > Ascomycota > Dothideomycetes > Botryosphaeriales > Botryosphaeriaceae > Neofusicoccum > Neofusicoccum sp. Z2. Next base: position 99,177 of record JBAWJY010000084.1, read on the forward strand.
CTGGATGAATGATTTAACTCCCTATGCGCTGCTCCTCAGCATAATGACTGTACCACAAAAAAAAAAGGTAATAACGTCCTAACCTAATTGTAGCTTTGGTAAAATAGTAGTACTTAAATGCATAAGAAGGCGTTTAGCTTAAGAAGGAATGGTTAGATTCAAGCAACATATAATACCGCAGCTGAATGACACAGAAATCTATAAAATGCACCGTCTCTAATATAGCTCTTGCGTAGCAATAGAATTCGATAATATATCTACCATTACCTTCACCTTTGCGGGCAGTCTACGGAGAGAAAACACTCGGGTCTACAAATAAGAGACTTCGCTATGAACAACTGGAACGTAACACCTATCAACCCAAAGGCTCAACGCAATCTAAGGCCGTAATGAGGGGCTTCAGTCACAAAACTCTCCACTCTCCCTACCCACGCGATGAGCCGGAGAAGATGATCGACACGTTTCTAGTGGGAGAGCCTGCCACCAACCGCATGTGAACCTTCTGGGCTCAAGGTTTAGAAGCCGCGGTTGGCTTGAAGCCTATAGCAAGCACAACTTCGCCGTTTGAAGATTCTACAGAGGTGTTTGGAAGATGTTCCGTTCAAAGACCAGGTCAATTCCAAGTTTGCACCACACATCGGTATGCTAGCAAGTTAAGGCTTTCCTGTTGACACGGAAAACATCTACACGTCCCTCGAAGACCTTGCATGAGGGGAATCGACAGAAATACTCATGTAGCTTCTGACACGTGCTGCAGATGGTTACTTGCGTCGAAACGAAAACGTGAACTTGACTTCCGAGGAAGAATAAATATCTATATTGCTTAGCCGGCAGGCTCTTCTACTCGTGTTCTATTTTCAATTGCTTGAGCAACTTTCATCATTCTAGCTGGTAGAGGACTGCGCCATTCTCAAACGAAATCTGGGGAAGGGAAATACACTTTCTTAGCCATTTTCACGCAATTTCGCAACGCTCTACACAGGGAGAACAAAGTCAGCTGGGCTCATATCCTCTATATGTTCGCCAATATATACAAGGAACGATGCAAGGTTTTCCTTGCTAACTAGTCAATCTCACGTCTTGTTGGACTGGTTGGGCCTAGTTCGGTGCGAGCCTGTTCATAAACTGTTGGGGTTCGTACGAAGCCCGAGTATTACTCATTCATTCATTCGTTTATCGGACCGATTTACGGTGCATATAACTTATCTTTCATTCCTTTCTTCTCCTTTTTAGCAATTCCTCTTTGTTCGTACAGGTACATAGTAATTCATTACTCATTCTCTAACATGAACCGCGTTACGGATATCCCCAAACGAGTTTGGATGTTCGCCATCGTCGATCTTCCTATTGTTGATCTCGTCTTTGACAACACTGACGACGAAGTCATGGCTGGAAATTGTGACTGCATAAAGTTTCATCCAGCAGTCCCAAGCTAGTCAAGCAACATCAAACCTCGCGGACTATATAAGGCTTGGAAGGCCCATGCGAATATAAGCGTGCTTTTCGGCGCCGAGCAAAGCGGCGGAGTCATGGCCGCCAGATGTGGTGGTCGTCTCGTCGGGGGCTTTAACCTACTGGCGGCTGATGTTACACTTCTAAGCTCCGTTGGCGCGAGGGAGAACAGGTATGGTCCAGACGGTTACGATGGAATGATACAATGATTTGATATGAGAGATGAAGACTGGCAGAGCGTACACATGCGTAAACCCGTTCCAGTGCTTCCAAGCGGTCGGTTTAGTGTCGTGCGCTCTTATGGCACTCCAAAACTGAAACATGCGACAGCAAGCTTTAACATAAGTGCTTACGCGGAAGTCGCGATTGTGAAGAGCGTAGATGAGTTTGGTACTGCATACGAGAGGTAGATGGACAGTGTCAGGCCATAGCCATTGCTAAACTGCGCCCATTGCGCAATCTCAATCTATTTGGATCTCTCTCCTTTCCAGTGTTCTAAATAAACCATATTGACAACGCATATGAAATTAGTCTAGACGCAATTTAGGTTCATTTTGGCCCGAGTGGCACATGACTCAATTGAAACTTCAGACAGGCCAGTCCACGTCTACTAAGAATAGCCTGACCTAACTCAGTCGGCTTATTCAGCAATAGACTAGGCTACTAGACACATCTATAAGCTGTTTTAAACCCCCATGCGAGACTTAAGTTAGAGATCCCGGCTCATGAGGTAATCCCTCAGCCCTAATGGAGGTACTAAAAGTTCCAAAGGGAAAGCTTTGCTCGGACGGCTCATACAAGGTCAATTCGCAAGATCTTGCAATAGTAAGGCTGGGGCCCTCCGTTATGGGGAGTTGAAGCATTCATTTGGAAGGAGGAGCAGGTTTTGAAATACGCTGTTTGCGTCCAAGTGAATGCTTCAACTCCATATGCACTGAGTAAAACCACCGCGCACCACCGTCGATCTTCACATGGAAATTGTCTAAAGCCATCTCCTGGGCACGGGCCTCCAACAACTGCCTCGTGCGAGTGCTTGAGAACTTTACTCGACGTCACGTAACAGCCAATCTCTCGTAACCCTCTACTATGGCTCACAGACACGGAATGAAACTCAAGCAACAACACTATTGCTCGTACTCTTTGACTCACAGAAGATTGACATCTGGACTCCGTTGACCAACGTGAAGCGGAAGTTCTGGCCGCAGAAAATTTCCACAATTTCGTCCTGAATGAACTTGCACAGGCGCAGAAGCTCGAGGGTGACTTAAAGCGTGCATATGTGTTGAGTGTGTCGCGTTGGAGGAGGCTTATCTACGTGCCACATGACCTTCTAGGAAGGTCCCTGCCAAGATGTCAGCCCGGTCTGTCAAGATGAACCTGCCACTTTCCCGCTGCGTTGCGGGAGCCACGCGGTTGATTCGCGCATTATTGCAATAGCAAGGCTGGAGGGCCTCCTATGTGAGGAGATGAAGCATTCACCCAAGAGTGCGGTATGAATACGCTCTATGCATCCGGATGAATGCTTCAATTCGGTATGACTGACTGCTGCAGACCTCTTGTCCTCTGTCGAATCACCAGACATGCATGAGAAGCGTGTGAAGGGCCACAGTCCCTGTAGTTAGCTAGCATAAGTAGCCTCCAAGTCGTCCTATACTTTCATCAATACATGATCTCCCCATCTTTCCTTCTCCGCCAGCACTACGGGGACCAGAGGTGGAAGTAGCCGCCGGGGACTTCGAGACGGAGGTGTTTATACACCATCAAACGGGTCTTGGCTGGCAGGTGCTTGGTGAAGCTTAGCGTCCGAGGCTTCGGTCATGAAGTCTGCTATGCGTCGACGACGCAGGCAAGAGGATCGCTTACGAGGCAACGCGCGTGTCTTCTCTATCGTAGAGACTGTAAGCTTCCGCTATTGTTCAAGGTCACTTTCGGGCCGTAAGGAGAGGGTCAAGACCTGGTGCTGTCTTCAGGGGCCCGTGAGGCGTGCTTTTCTTCCTTGTTTGCGCCATAGCATTGTGCAGTCAGTTCTGCGTATCCTCGGTTTCAGTGGCTGGAACATGTGACATTTCATGTTCCGATGGTGAGCAACGACAACTTCCGGTCTATATGACGAAAGTTATGGAACACACGCATTCTCCGCGTGGCTGGTGCTGGCCGAGGGGAGAAATTCCAGGTTGTTGCCTTCCAGGCCGACATTGCTGCTATGGCTCACTCCAGAGCCTCGGCTGAGAAAACTGACAAAGAAGCCACATGGACGATGAAGATACCGTGACCGTGTGGCACAACAAAGGTCTTTTGGGTTGTGCGCTTTGATATCTTCGTGTTCGCTTGCGCAGGCTCTCGGCCGGGGCAGCACATTGATAGTGTGGATTGCGGAAAAGCCGCACACGGATGATCTGCGTAGTAATACGATAGCAGGGTAGTAGGAGCTCGTCCTTCAGGAGCCAAAGCGTTCATCTGGATGCGAAGGGCGTGCTCAGTACCGTATCGTCGTATCTAGATGAACGCTTCAACTCGGTATGCACTGCTGTTGCAATGCTTCGGCACGCGCAATGGCACTGCCAGCGGCGCGGGCGGAAGTTAGGAGGCACAGTTCTCCGTTGCTGGAGAAGCATCCCGCTTCTGGCAGGTCTGATGGGTTCGCAGCGGTCAGGCGGCTGCTAGGCGCCCTCGCAGGCGGTCGAGAGCTCGCGGTGGCCTATGACTGGCGGCACACGGCTAGCGGCTCGACAGCCCGAAGCACTGGCAGCGAAGACAGGTGGATGTGTTCCAGCGCTCGGGCTGGCGGGCGTCGCGCGGCCGCAGATGATGGCCGGCGCATTCCAGCGCGGCCCGGAACGGGCAAAAGACGAGCGCTTGACTAAAAAGTCGGTGGCAGCGGCCCCACGGGGCCCTATCGGGGATGGAGAGGTGCGCAGTCGCAGCAATGGCCTCGCGCTTTGCGCAGCGACGTCGTTTAATTTCCCGCTCGCGCTGACTCGGCGGGGCGGAGCGTCGTATTGTGCGCGCAATGTTCCGGGCTGACGGCGCCCACGGAACGCGGCGAGCGCTGGGGCAGCGTGTACGGCCGAGGCGCGGGCTCGAGATTGCGACGTCACGGCGGTTTATGCTGCTGCGCGCGCGCGAAGCCAGCGGGCGCCCCTAAGCCCCTTTACGCCTTAGTCAGCGCGCCTGCCGCCCTGAACAGGCTACGCCCGTCCAGCGCCGGCCATCAACCACCACACACCAGACACCACCGCCGCGCTGCGCCCACACACCCGCCGCGCCGCGCCAGAATTCGCTGCCCATCGCCGCGCGCCCGCCGCCCATCCCAGCGCTGCCCGCCGCGCCCCCGTCCGCCGCGCCGCCCCGCGCCGCCGCCCGGCCGACGCGTCGCGCGCTGTGTTTTCGGCTTGGCGCGCTCCCGCTGGATGTGCACTCCGCCACCTGACACGCGCAACCTCGCCCCATGCCCGCGACATCGCGCGCCCCAGCACGCAATGGTTTTCCATCAGAACTCGCTGCTTAGCTACTTCCCCTCTCTCCACTCACCCACCTCCCCGCCCGCGCCCGCTCCGCTCCTTCCGCATTCCGCGCCGGACGTCGCCATGGCCCGCAGCCCGCCCGCCCCCGACGAGCCCCGGCCGCGCGCCTGCTCAGTCCACTCGGCCAGCACCCTCGCCGCCGACGACCCCAGCGACCGCCGCGCGCGCAAGTCCTCGCGCGTCAAGCACAGCTGGCAGTACGTGCCCGTGGATCCCGCCGAGGACGAGCTGCCGCCGCCCACCGCCAGCCGCCTCGAGAAGGAGCTCTTCAGCTCTTTCACTAACACCTTCCTCACCGGCGCCGGCCGCCGCACCCGCGCCGCCGCCATCCACGCCAGCCAGCACTTCCACGACCATTCCGGCAGCGAGGCCTCGGCGTCCTCTCACTCTCACCCGGCCTCCGAGAGCGCCTTCTCCACCACGACCAGCAACACCGCTGCGTCGCCCGCCAGCTCGCCCGCCCCGCCGTCCGCCCCGAACGGCAGCCGCAAGCGGAAGGATTCGGCTGCTCCCACGTCAGATGCCCAGAGGAAAAAGGCCAAAACCTCCACTCCAGCTCCCGCCGCAACTTCCCATCCTGCATCGACCGCCGTCACTGCCGCCGCGTCAGCATCGGCGCCAGCCTCGTCGCCCTCGCCGCCCCACGCGCCGGCCGTCCAGAGAGCCCAGTCGGTGCAGCACGAGAAACCTTCTGCCTGGTCATCACGTGCGCCCGACAGCCAAGCCAAGGAATCAGGCAAACGTAAGTCGTCGGTGTTCGACGACGCCACCAACAAAACCAAAGCAACCAAGAAGACGGACGCAAAGCCGTCGCCCGCTCCCGACCCGTTTGACGCGCGCAAGCGCCCAGCCTCCCCGGCAGCAGAAAAGATGGCTCCCAAGCCGAAGAAAGCAAAGACGATGACGACCGCCACCACCCCTGCAGAGACGGCAAAGGTGGTCAAGGCAGCAGCCATGCAGAAGCGCGACTCGCTCCTCCAAGAAAACATCTACTCACAATCCCTGCCGTGGACAGGCCACGCGCAGCAGCAGCAGCACCACCACCGCCAACACCAAACTCACCACCAATCACACACGCAGCACCACAAGAACCACCACAAGCAATCACACCGACACCAGCACCAGCAAGCCCAGCAGCAACAGCAGCAGCGCTTCTTCTTCCCCACGCGCGCCCAGCTGGCCGAGCAGCTGGAAGAAATCACGCACCGCGGCATCGCCGGCGGCCCGGCCAACTTCTCGTCGCACCGCGAGTACCGCGCCGCCTGCGCCGCCGAGGCCGCCTGGCAGGAGCGCGACCAGGAGGTCGTCGAGCGGATGCTGGACAATCCGCGCGTCATCGAGGTCCTGAAGCGCCTGCGCGAGTTGAATGCCGAGATCGAGGCCGAGAGGAGAGGCGGTGCCAAGGGTGTTGGCAAGGCGCACGCCGGGAAGGCGGCTGCGCGGAAGAGGAAGGCTTCGGAGGATTTGATGGATGGGGATTAGGTCCGTCGCTTGGTTTGGTGAAAAGGATGGGGGTTTGGAAGTGGGAGTGAAGAGACGGACCCGGCGTGGGAGAAGATGAAAGTGGGAAGATGGACGGATGGATTGGCTGATGACGACGACGATGAACGAGACGATTGGATTCAGCGTGCGGATTGTTGGGTTCTTTTCACAGCAGGATGAGATTCTTCGATGGATTGTCTAACTACCAGCTGGAGGATTTTACTTGGCGGGCATGGTTGGCCGAAGGAAGGCCGCAGGCGAGCGAGCGAGCGTTTGAGCGCAGGGTCCGGAAGCGATGAGGAGAGATTGGGGTGAGATTCTCTTTTTTTCCCCTCATCTCCCCTTTTCTTCAAATTCACGGTTCGAAAAAGAGCGGGATATCCAATATCGTCCAGATTGTCTCTCCTTTCTTCTCACCTCTCTCACAAACAACACGATATCCCCAAAGGCGATAACAAAGAATGTTTGTTTTCCTTCAGGCGCAGAATCCTTTTTATTCCTTGTTTTTGGGAGGGCGGCACGGTGGAGGGTGGGTGGGAGACTGGACAACAAAGGGCGCCTCAGGGCAGAAATATGGAGTTTTACACGGTAGTTTGCTTTTATTTTTCCTCTTCCTGTTTTGGATGCGGGTAGCATGTAGCAGTAGATCTCAAGAATAGCTTTATCCAAGACCTACTAAGCAGTAAGACGACGAGTTTTTTTTTTCTCTTCATCGAGGTGGTGATGTGCCGTATTCGACCTATCAAAGACGCGCACGTGCATACACGGGCAATAGGCGCCCGGCGCATCCGGCATTGCAAATGCGTAGATCTCGCAGGGATACGAGGTGTACAGGGATTGAAGCATGGTACAACGGAGGCTTATAGTGACTGTTCTTCCGACATCTATTATGTGCGAGATCCAAGCGTCTCACTTATTCAGGCTTTACATCACTTCGATTCATATTTTTCGCAAGCACGAAGTCTTCACTTCACCTACCTTCCCGGTCGAGCTTACAACTTCCCTGCTGCAAACCTGGGCACCGTCTCCCAGCACCACCCTCGAAATCTCGACAGCGGTGCACACGAGTCGTAGCATACGAGTGCTGGATGAAATGTGCATTTTTTTTTTGCATCCAGGTGAGCGCATCAACTCAGTACGCAAACCGACCACGGGGTGGCGTCCAGCACTCCTACCTCCATCCATCCATCCACCCACGGGCCTCCGTCTACCATGCGCCCGACATGCCCTGTATCGCAGACAAACAACAAGCGAGAGGTGAGGATGCGGACGAGTGACGGGGAAGCGGTGGTGGTGGGCAAATGAAAAGGTGAGGCGGGTGCGCGCGACGACGACGACCGGAACTCGCTCCTACTCGTCCAGCGCATCAGCAAAGAGGGTAACTACCTGTCTCGTTACTCCAGCGACGAGAGAAGTGAGGCGCGCCCAGCAGCTTGTCTCTCTTCCCTTCCGCTCCGTTCTCTTCGCCGTCCTTCACCGCTGGTGACGATGGTGATGACGATGACGTCGCGCGCTCCGTTTGCGCCGCATCGTCATCGGCCTCGCTTCGCGTCGCTTCGATCCGCCCCGCTCTCACCCATCGCATCGCTCGCGCGCGTATCGTCTCAAGTCGTTTCAGCGGTGAGGGGGAGCGCGCAGCGCGCTGCTCGCTGTATTGCCGTCGTCGTCGTCGTTGGTGGCCTGGCTGGATGGGCTGCAGCTCGAGCCGGGCCGGCCCGGATACGAGCGAGCGACAGAATCTGGGACCGCGCCAACAACGCCGCCGGCCGCCGTTGTCGGGGAATTCGGAACCAGTGGTAGTGGGTACGAGGTGCAGGGAAAAGCCGTTGGGTGGTGGTGGTGGTGTTGTTGTTGTTGTTGATTGTTGTCGTGTTGTTTGCGGGGGAGGGGTAGGTAGGTACCTACGTAGCTACGTAGTGGGCAGGTGGGTTAGTTGCTACACACGCACACGCAAGCAAGCAGGCCTAGCTAGGGTCGAGAGCGAATGGTGGGGTGGGTGGGTTGCTGGCTGGCTAGCGGGCTGACTTGCATGCAGGCATGCAGGCATGCAGGGTAGTACCCAGGCACGAAGGGGGCCGGGTAGGCAGGGAAGAAAGGCTGACAGGCAACGAGCGAAAGGCTGACAGCTGACTGGGCGGGGCTGGGCAGGAGGTCGTACCGGCGTAAAGTAAAGCTGGGTGCGTCAGAGGTGTTTCACTTGGCGCAAAGGGAGCGACGGGTGACGACACCACACCCCCGACCAGGGCCCTGCACGCCCGCCTGCCTGTGTGGGGTAGCGCCGGCGACGCATCCTTGCCTTGCGTTGGGCGTGTGCGTGTCTGGCTGTGCTGGCGGCTGGCGGCGCTGCGAGTGCTGTCGAGGGCACGTGAGTGTCTCCGTACCTAGGTGCTGCCATCCTTGTCACATGGCGCAACGGGACTGCAGTGCAGCTGCGCCTCATGCTGTGTGCTCTCTCTGCCAAATCAACCGTGCCGATTTGTAATGCTGTTGCTGACGAGCTTCTGTCCAGCGCTAATGGAATCTTGTGGCTGCGCTGACAGGCCGTACCACCAGCCGCCATTTGTCGCTACTTATTGCTCATCTCATCATCCAAACAAGCACAGGCCAGATTTGGAATCATCGAAGCTGTTAACGTCTCCAGCTAGAGCGATGTTGGTTTTTCCAGAAAGCGTGACGTCATTGGCCGCCCGAACGAGCACTTCATGGTTCGATCTCCGTTATCCAGACTCCTGACTCCGCTGCACAGAATCGTGCAATCTCTCGGCACTGCCCTCGAAATCTCGACCGCAGTGCATACGGAGTGGATGCGTCCGTCTGGATTCAAAAAGCGCAATCTATCCGGCGCTCTTGCATTCAGATGAAGGCTTCAACTCCGCACGCCCTGCTGTCGCAAACCATGCTCACTCAACTTGGACAGAGAGACATGAAAGAGAACACAAAACTCGGCTGGTCAAGGTCAGATCCACCGGTGCCGCGCTTTTCTCATCCAAAATGCTCCAAAACCCCCCGATCTCATCGAACCTCCCACCGCACCCAACCCAAAAGCGCAACTCCCTCCACCATCACAAAGTATACCTAAACCCCCTCTCCACCACCCCCTCAATCACCACCTCCCCCCTCCCCGCCCTCCCATTCACCCTCCTAAACCACCCCACCAACCCCCCCGTCACCACCACCACCGCCCCCGCACACCCCAAACAAACCCCCGTCCCCACCCGATACAGCGGCTTATCCCTCTCCCTAAAAACCGAGCTCCCCACTATCCCCCCCACCCCTCCACACGCCACCAACAACCCACTACAGAACGCCCTTTTCCACTGGCCCCTCACATTATTCGCCTGCCAAGCCATCATAGCCGGGACATTAGCCTTGGCGCCCATGCAGGTGAGGTAGGTCCCGAAGTAGCGGAGGCCTGGGGAATGCAGCGCCCAGCTCGTGAGCACGAGGCCGGAGATCTGGAGGAGGGCGTTGAGGATGAGGATGGGGGAGCGGAGGCGTAGGCGGTCGGAGAGGTGGGCGGTGAGGAGACACCAGAGGCCGGCGATGAGGTAGGGGGGTGCGGAGAGGTATTGGGATTGGGTGGGGGTGTGGTGGAGGGAGTCGCGGAGGATGATGGGGAGGAAGTAGTTGAGGGACTGTGGGGGGGTTGTTAGTGTTGAGGGAGAGCTGGTTGGGGAATGAGGAGGAGGTGGAGGGCGGAGACTCACGTTTGTCACGCTTGCTGTCAGGCAGAATATCAGAGCGAAGCCCCACAGCTTTAGGTCGGTGGCTACGGCTATGTATTTCTTCAGGTTGAAGGGCTCCGTTTGGACGTCTCCGCGGTCGGCGTCGACACGTGCACGCATGAAGCGTGTCTCGCGCTCGTTTAGGAAGCCCCAGAAATGCTTGCCGTCGTCTGGGAAGCCGACTAGCAAGAAGTAACCAATATTTGCAATGGTAACTGCCATGAGGCCCTCTAGTTTGGAGTCAGAACCAGAAAATTTGAGTGTTGTATATTTTCTAGGGAAGCGCGCTTCTCCTACTAATGTAGGCATTTGCAAATATCTCAACTTACCAATGATAAAAATCCACTGCCATCCATTTAGCCCTGCCAGGCCTTTCATATGCATAAGGCCGAATGCGAGCATGCCTCCAAATGCACTGGCCATCTCACCGATGAAATAGAAGATCGAGTACCGTTGGTGCACCTCGTATCTTTCATACCACGTGCTGGAAAGTCAACTTCATCAGCGAGAGTTTCGCGCTTCACTAACAATCGTACGAGAAAACCCACCTAAGCAAATATATTGACCCCGGCAACACCCCCGCCTCCAATACTCCGAGTAACACGCGCACCGCCACCATCTGCGTCCACTCCTTGACGAAGCCGCCACCGATGATAAGTAACCCGAACGAAACCACCGCGCCGGCCAGGTAAAGGCGCGGGCCCACGTAGCGGATTGTTGGGATGACTGGAATCTGGAACACAATGAAGGTTGGGTAGAAGACAAGCGAGACGGTGGAGTAGCGTCCGCCGATTTCGAGTTGGAGGTCTTCTTTCATGCTGTGCGTTTATCAGCAATGGTAGGGAAGTTTGCGGGAAAACTCTGTGAGAGACGGGGAAGAAGGTTTGGAATGTTGAAATTTGGGATCCAGAAAGAACCCCGTTAGGCTAAAAACTTTTTTCTTTGGATGGCATGTAAATCTGTACGCAGCTGAAGCATTCACCCCCATGGTCAATGGGCCTGACTCTTGATACTTGCAGGACCAGATGAACACTTCTCCGGGCGGCGGGTCGGGCATTTCGAGAGGACGCTCACTCACCCAGCAATATTCGCATTCCCCATATTCAGCCGCACGATCAGGCTGATACAGTACATCACACCGAGCGTGCTGATGAGCCGAAGGTCCACGCGACGTATGACCTTCTTCGCCTCCGCCGGCGTGAACTCTTCGAGAATGGGATCCCGTCCCGTGAATCCGGGGCCGCTGTCATCCTGGACAGCCGCCTCTCGACCTTGTGCAAGCGTCTTCTCCGGGTCTTGAGACGACATGGGAGGCACGGCGAGGTGGAGCAAGAAAAAGCTCGGGATGCAAGTACCAGCAGTAGAGAATAGGATTGTATCTCAGGTTTAGAAACTGGGTATTGTACTTGTGTCTCGATATTGCCCAATCTCCTAGAATGATTTCACTTTGAAGGACGGAAACGAGAACCAAGCCATCTTAATATGTGGCCCCGATGCCATGCCCTCTATCTCCCGAAAAAGTACCTAAAGGCAAGATCAAGACCAAGAAGAGTAACGGAACGGAAAAAAAAAGGCATGACTGCCGACTAAGCGTCCCCGCGCAAATTGTCCGGATTTGCATGAAGTTAAAATTTGGGACAGACATGCCATGAGAAATACCAAGCGCCGCCACGACTCTTAGAGGCACGGCGTCTTTTCCTATTGCAAAGGCCCCAGAAAGCCTATACAAATGACTCTACTGCAACTGCACTGTTCAGGCTTTCCTAAGCCCACCTCAGGAGATGGATTTGGCGCATTCTCTGATCCTCATGTGGTGTACCCGATCGTGGTGTGATGCACCCAGATACCTGATTCAGCGGATGTTCGCGGAGGCTAGGCAGATGCAGTCGGCGGTTAGCCGCTTCGAAAGGAAGAAAAGTCCCGCACCCACACACACCCTACTATTCCATTCCATGGTACCACTCAATGCCGGCCCAAATCTGTATGCAGTTGAAGCATTCATTCGGATGGACAATAGACCCGACTTTTGATACTTTCAGATCCAGAGGAATGCTTCATTCCCGTACGAACATGGTTGTATTTGGGCATGTTTGACCAAAGCGTTGAGAAAAGTGTGACGCGGCTTGTTGCTCTTGTGCGTTTCTTGTCCCTCCCAGGGGTGTGGTAAAAGAGGGGCTGCGAGCACATTGGCTATGGTCTTCTGGCTGCCGGCACCGGATGTAGAAGCTCCGAGTAAGGCTCGAGGTCGGCCTCCCTCACCGGTCGTGGAGGCAGCCCACATTCACCGGCCAGCTGGCTGGTGGGCCATATGACTTCTCAGCTCTTCGGCGCTAATGCCGAACGTGCTTGGCCTGCAGAGCCTAGCTGCGTGACGCGTCCGAGAAGTCAAAAGGTCTGTCCATCACCCGCCGTGAGGCCGTACGCCCCACCCGGCGTGAGCTGCATGCACGCTGCGGGCCGAGCGAGGATCCGGGGGTGGCGATTTAGGTTTGGATCGGGGAGGCGGGGCTGGGTCCGCGGCGGCTGTGTGGGCCCGGCATGTGGCTTCGCGTAGACGATGTGTGTTTATTGTGGTATGGCTGATGTGCTGTTCCTTGGCGTATCTGGGCTGAGAGGGTTTTTCTTTTCTTTGCCGCGCCTAGTTTGCGAGGCTCTGGACTGTGATAGCCTTGCGCGCGGGATTGCGTGTGCACCTTGACCGGGGTTGTATTACTCTTGGGGAGATGCAGTGTAGCTGCAACGTCATCTTGGGTTCTCGGTGGTAAACTTCCGTCTACGGCGGAGATAAACAACAGCTAATTCCGGATGGCTGATGCAAGATGTGCAAAAGAATACGAAGAATATCAAGCACCGATGCCTTCTGATCCTTACTTGGATTCCAATCTTTCCGCCGAGCTTTCAGGGGTCGGTGATGCACATGCTACCTGTTGAGACAAGTTAGATAACGGGTTAGAGTAAAGAGGAAAAGTCGCGATCTGGTCTGACTTCAAGATATTGCCGGAGCATCGCATTTTAATCCACACCTGGACTCCGTAAGCGTAAAGAAGCTCCCAAGGTGGCTTTGAAGACAAAAGCCCTTGTGCTAGGTCCTTGTGCACGGCCTTTGAGGGACTACCGAAAAGGAAATTTCGGATTTCAGGTGGAGCGGAGAAGGCGATGGCAAGTGACGAACGCGTCGAGGGATAAGTGATGGATCAAGAATTCACTGGATAGGGACTAGGCTTCCTGCATTTGACCATCCACGATGGATACCAACTTACACGGCATACTCAATCTTGATAACCCAAGCATACTCACCTTTACCTTCCATCTCTTCCGGCCAAGAGAAGCTCACGCCCTTCTCAACCGCCTTCCACTCCACATCAAACCCTTCGCCCAGCACCGTCACCTTATCGCCAGACATGATAGGCAAAGGCGCCTCAACGAGGACAGCTTGACCCGCAACAGGCTCCTCCAGGAACAAGACGTAGAACGCATCATTCGTCTGCGTGAACCTGACGCTGCCAACCTCGGGCATGACAAACCAGTAGGTAGTGTTGAAGATAGCCTCGCCATGCTTCTTGATCCACACGCCCGCCTTGCGCAGATTATCCGCCTCAACGTCCACGATGCTGCCATCAGCCCTAGGCCCGATATCAAGCAGGAAGTTCCCGTTCTTCGACACCATGTCGACAAGCGACGAGACGACCGTCGCCGCGTCCATGTACGCCTCGCCGGGCGTGGCGCGGTTGTAGCCGTAGCTGTACGGATCCATGCCCTGGTTGCTCTCCCACTTGCGGGGCGACACGCTGCTGAAGGTCGTGTACTCCGGGGTGTCGAAGTCGGAGCCCTGCGCGATGCCGCAGCGGCTGTTCATCGCGACCTGCCGCCCCGCGGCCGCGGCCCTGTTGAACCACGCGGCGGCGAAGGCGGCGGTGCCGTTGGCGGCGCCGCAGTCGCACCACATGATGTCGGTTTCGTAGTCGTAGGCTAGGATCTCCTGCTGCGGGACCATGAGGTCGGTGATGAAGTCGGCGACGGGGATGCGGCCGGTGTAGGGCTCCGTTTGGCCGGTGTACTGGTTGGTGGCTGGGATGCCGGGCCAGGAGGTGGAGGCGTTGCCTTCGCTTTGCGCGAAGCCGTAGGGCCCGAAGTCGGGGTTGTACCACTCTGGCAGTGAGAAATACGTGCCGCGGTGGAGGTGCGGCTGGTGGATCTTGGCTGCGTCGAACAAGTCCTTGAGGAGATCTCGCTTGGGTCCGTAGCTGAGGGCGTTTCGGTTTGAGGTCTCCTTGGTGTCGAACAAGGCGAAGCCATCGTGGTGCTTGGTCGTGATCACGAAGTACTGCGCACCCGCGTCGGCGATCAGATCGACCCAAGCTTTAGGGTCGTAGTTGGCGGCGGTAAAGTTTACGAAGAAGTCATCGTAGTTGACGTCAGGGCCGAAGGTGCGCATATGATAGTCGTAAGTATCCGCCTTGTCGGCGGCTAGATGGTGCGAGTACCACCAGTACCACTCCGCATAAACCTCGTACGGGGTGGAGTTGCCCCAACCGGGCACGGCATAAGGGCCCCAGTGAATGAAGATACCGAACTTGGCGTTATTGAACCATTCAGGAGATTCATGCGAGGTCAGGCTATCGAGAGACTCGGTATAGTTCTTCAGTCCAAACTCCAACCCGGGGAAGTGGAAGCTTGTGGTCTCATTTGCTCCTGAAAGCTTGACCGTCGCAGTCGAATTGGCAGTGCCGACAACGCCGACGTTCACTTTCTTCTGGTCACCAGTTCGCAGACGCTTGACCAGTGCCGGCTTGACCGTCTTGACGCCAGGAGCCTCGATGGTAACTACCACGCCATCGCCGTGCACCCAGGAGGGACCAGCATTACCCAAGGTGACCTCGACGAGCTGCACCTTGTCTTCTTCCTGCTTCTGAGTGGGGCGAACATGCTGCACCTGCACACCGGAGGCTTGCCGTAGGGACAGGGCGAACACATGCATGCGGCCGGTTGTGGTGTTGCCGGTGGACGGCAGAGTGATGGACGCCAGTTGCCTGGTGGGATCCAGGGCACCAGTCCACTCGTAGACATGGGTGGAGTTGAAATTGGTGTCGTTGGAGAGGTAGCGATAGGGCAGAACAATCTCGCCCTTGTACATGGTCAAGAAGGCCCACCAAGGCTCTGCGCGGATTTCGACAATGGAGCTGGTGTTGTCGGCATAGGTGAAGGTAATGTTGTCGGACACGATGGTATCTCTCTTGTCGCTGGCCACCAGCAGCTGGGCGCTCAAGTAGCTGGCGGCTGGAACGACGAGGGTCTGGCCGAGACACAAGACATTGTCGCTGGCATTCGACCCTCGAGCAGCGGGGAACAGGTAGTCGACGCCGGTTGCGGATGAGGTGAATGAGCCAGAGTACTTCAGGGAGGAGGCCGGATAGGATTGCAGGGAGCCGTCGAAGTCGGCATCTCCAGGGAAATCCCCGAAAGCCCTGTTATTGAGGTACATGGTGAGAGGGACATTGAGATCCTGCCCACTGTCAGCCACTGGCGCTGGCGGGTGGGAGTGTGGAGCACCCACATCGCTGCTGTTTGCCAGGCGCCTGGAGAGCGGAGAAGGGGCGGACGCGCAGCCTACAGCGGTGGCCACCAGGCAAAGTGCAGTGAGCTTCGCGGGAAGCATGGCCGGCTGAAGCAGAGAAGAGCGGGCAGGGCACAGAGCAGCGGCGGACGGCGGGCGAGGGTAGCACTGGCATATCTACTGGCGGCTCCCACTCTACCGATTGCAACGTCCACCTGCCACCGCCGTATCTCCACGCGGCGAGCTAGCAGCGCTGCATGACTGCGGCGTCGCTCTTTCGCCGGGCGGCGACGGTCGCGGGGCATGGCGAGCTCTGCAATGCCCGATGGATACGAGCTGGCCGGCGGATGGTGTTGAGGAGGGGCAGGCGGGTGACAGCAGCTGCTGCAAGGGACGGGCGACGGGCGACGGCACTCTCCAGCGCGATGACTCGGATGCTACATTGCGCGTCGATCGGTCTTATCTGGCGGAGTGAAACGGGGACAGTAAACCCGAGGTCACGTGTGCTGCAGAGCCGCCTCGAGGCCCGGCCTGCGATGCCGACGCGAGCGGGTGGCGCTCTCACCGTCAGCGCGCCGTTTCAAGGCAGCGTGACGCTGCCACCACCGCTCGCTTGTTTGTGCTCCAGGCGCGTCCGCGCTGCTGTGTTTGGCCGGTGCCAGGCCCGGTCTCCGCTCCGCCGTCTGCCAGCGCGGCCAGCGCCTGCGTCCAGCCGCTCGCCTGCAACTACCGCTCCGATCATTCACCCCTTTGAGCGCTCTCCGCCAGCCGTGCCAGGGCCTTGAAACAAGAAGCACGCCGCCCCTGCTGCTCCCCGTCGCTGCTGCTCGTCGTGTCGACTGCCGGCCTGAAGCTCGACTGCCAGGAGCAGTGCGGACGAGACCGCCCGCTGCCTCTCGCCGTCTCTCCACCCTCCGCCCTGAGCGGCATGCGGTGGGCCCGCTCGATATTGCTTTCTCTCGCGCAATGAAAGGACGATCCGATGCGCACGCCTGACTCCCCTACTTGGCGATGGCAGATCCCGGGGCCGGGCCAGGCGCTGGCTGTGCCACTTCAATGCGCCGCCCGACCTGCTCCATGTTTGCAATTCGCGCTCCCCGATGTTTCGTCCTGATGAACGCCAAGACTCCCCAAGCAGGCGTCAAGTAGCGGCAAGCCGCGCCAAGACCCGTCCTGTCTCATGCGCCGCGACTCCGCTCACCACCACGTCCGCGAATGACCTCGACCCGCCAAGCCCTCGCCCGCAAATCTCCCGGCGTGTCGTCAGTTTCGCCGGCTCCAATTTGGTTCTTCCACCTACCGAGTCGCCCGAAACGGCCCGGTGCTGTGTCTCTCCCAGGACACATCCCTCGCCTCGCGCCCGCCCGCTGCGCAAAGCCGGCCCTCCGCTCTGAACCTCCCGTTTGATCTCCAGCGGAATGTTTCATGGAACTCTCCACCTCGACTCGCCCGACCTCGAGGGGCCGAAAATGCTCGCCACGCTGGGTACCTGAACGTCTTTAAAGACCCTCGCCGTCTCGCGGCTTGGGACTTCTCTCGACAGGCTCTCCTCATCCACTCTTCCATTCATTCATTCATTCCTTGCTGTGCAAGACACGCTCCTGACGGACATTCCATACTCGGTCTTTGAAAGCCAAGCCAACTTCTTGTCTACTTCCTGTCTACCATCCATCAACCAGCCAGTCAACATGCAGTACAGCATCCGCTCTCTTGCCGTGGGCTTCGCCGCCCTGGCCGTCTCTGCCGACGCCTTCATGGTTCCCCGTGACCCTCGCATGGGCTTCGGCTTCCCTGGCGCCAACAACGCTCGCGTTGCCGCCGCCGCCGCCACCCCCATCCAGACTCCTGGCGGCTCTGCTACCACCCCGGCTGCGACCCCTGGCGTCACCGGCGGCGCTACTGCCGCTGCTGGCTTCCCTGCTTCCTCTGGCACCAGCCAGCTCGATGCCCCCATGACCGTCACCGGCTCCTTCGACGGCGGCATGAAGGCCTTCGGCCGCGGTGTCTCCTGCACCGGCCAGTCCGAAGGCGGCAACAGCGACGCCGTCTTCATGGTCGAGGAGGGCGGCACTCTCCAGAACGTCATCATCGCCGCCGACCAGATCGAGGGCGTCCACTGCATGGGCTCCTGCACCATCAAGAACGTCTGGTGGGTTGCCGTCTGCGAGGACGCTCTCACCATCAAGGAGCAGAGCGCGTCGGGCACTTCGTACGTCATCGGCGGCGGTGCCAAGGGCGCCGAGGACAAGGTCATCCAGCACAACGGCGGCGGCACCGTCTCCATCTCCGGCTTCCTCGTCCAGGACTTCGGTAAGCTGTACCGCAGCTGCGGCAACTGCGACGATATGCCTGAGCGTCACGTCATCATCGAAGGTGTCAAGGCCTCCTCCGGTGACCTCCTTGCCGGCATCAACTCCAACTACGGTGACAGTAAGTACCCCTGACCCTCTCAGGTGCCCCCTGATGTCCCTGATGTCACGTGTTGCGGACCCAAGCTAACAACACCAAGCTGCGACCATCACGAACACCTGCGCGAGCTCGGTCGAGACTATCTGTGAGGAGTTTACGGGCAACAGCGATGGTTCAGAGCCCACCGAGTCCGGCAGCGGCCCCAGCACCTCTTGCAAGTACGCGGCGTCGGACGTTGCGGCGTGCTAGACGAGCGCCCCTTTTCACTCGGCAACAAAAGTATGCACGATGGACTAATGCAGGGATTGGCAAAGTGTCCATGACTGGAATCTTTTAGTACTTCTTGATGTAGATATTGGACCGGGTGTCCGAAATGTATAACTGTTTCAAGCCTAAACCGTATCCATGTCTTGGCTGTGACAGAGTCGGCCACGCGGTCTTGGCTGCACGCTCTCCAACACCGAGCTGCACATACGGCGGCGGATAGCACAGGACTGCAACGGCAGTGCATCCGGAGCTGGAGCATTCATCTGCACGCAAGAAGGTGTTCGGATGGATGCTCCAACTCCGGATGCACTGCCGTTGCAGTCCGATAAAATCCAGGGACGTACGCGGCAGACGCACCTCAGAGGAGCCGGGACGCAGTTTCTGGGCCGAGCAGACAAAGCGGCCGAGAGCGGTAGGGATGTCGAGACGGGGGCGATGGTGGTGGTCGCGCTTGCCTCAGGCCAGGCCCGCCCGACGTTTCCCCGGCCGCCTCCAGCCACCCGCGCCACAACTTCAACTCGACGCGTCCGTCGCCCGTTCATCGCACACGCAGCACGCTCAACCGCTGCCCTTCCGGCTGGTCCCGCCGAGAAACGCCCCCTGCGCACCCTGAGCGGCTTGCCGAAGCTGTCGGACTCTCCCGCCGCCAGCTTGCGGGCCACGTCACGCCCCTCCCGCGCCCAGTCGCGCCCAGCCGCGCCAGCTGCCAGCGCCGCAGTGTACAGGATGGTTCTGACGGCGTCCAAGACGTTCCTGGAGGCGAGGCATGCCACGTGCCGGCCACATCCCTGCGTGCGAAACGAGCTACCGACTTTTCACCACGATCAACAAGGTTCCGGCCGCGATCAGGCGAGACGGCGTGCCTGAACGCTACGTTCGACGACCTCTCTGCTGAGATGCTGCGTCGTCGTCAGCAACAATATGTGGAGATTACTCATCAGCAGAGGCCCGCAAGCGCCACAGCCAGCAGAGCGTCGTGGGCCGGCCCGAAGTCCAAGAGCGAAACCTGCCGATCCTACGACCATCCGCGCCCACACTCAGATCCATCACCTGATGAACAGCAAACGGCACGCGCCAGTCCGAGCAGAACCCGCGGAGAAAATCTCAGACGTTCGAAGTTCCGGGGAATACGAACGTTATCGTCCATGCTCCGACCCGGCCCCCCTTTACTCGTCCGCACCCAAGCACTCCATCATGTCGCTCCACGCCGCAACAGCAGGATTTTCGTTTCTCCACCTCCAGGGTGTCTCGTGGATGTCCCATGCTCTCCACTAAAACATCACCTGATATGATCTTTTCATGCACGCCGGACCCGCCCATGCGCAGCGATCAGCGAAGCCAAGTTCCTGGGGACCAGGCACGGCACTTCTGCATATGCAAGAAACCATTCTGGTCCATGCTTAATTTGCCGACTATGACTATCTCGACCAGGCTGCACCCACCGTGGGCTTACCCGATGGCATGGTGGCGGATTTCACATGCAAGCCGTCGGTCGAACATGCTCTACCAACACGCGTCATTCGAGTACCGCATAATTCGGAGAGTCTATAACGTCTTATCGTCGACCAGCCGGCAGCGTAGTCCATGTTTCCCCGTAGCTCTCCCGCCGTAAGCCTTTCCCAGAAGGGAGCAACGCCTGTCGATCCCACACCGTGCCGCAACAGAGTCTCGAGAACAGCCCAGTACTCGGCGTTATCGGACAGGTCAAGTGCGACATCGACGTGCGGTCCAAATCCCTTGGGGAATCCAAATGACTTTTTCGCCATCAAACCCCTGCAGCATGCAGAAGCATCGTGCGGACTCGACTCCACCCGCTCTTTCAGGAAGCGCGAGCCTCTCGGAATCCTTCCCGAGCAACGTGCCGGTCTGTCCCTGCGCATCTTGCGGCGCGCAAATCTCGCGCTTCCGGAGGTGTCTCCTTTTCACCGCTGCCGCGACAGTCTGCTCGGATGATGCTTTCCCCAAACGGGGAGGCACGTGGCCGCTTGGAGCTTGTCTCCGCCCATATGATCTTGTCCAGACGGAGTAGTGTTTCCAGCAGAGCGTCTTTCTCTTCCCCCACCGCCGTCGCTTGCCTGTGTTTTCGGCGCCGGGTGGGAGCACTCTCCCTCCGACAGAGTGGCGGCAGCAGGTCCTCTGCCGAGCCCGCCTACCTCCATGCAAGATGCCGCGAAGGGATGCTCTTCTGAGAGGTGGGGATTCATCTTAGACCGAAAGGTCGATCAACGGCGTGGCGACCGCTACGGGACAGGCTGGTGGAAGGAGGCGCAACGCTGCGTCCAGTGCACAGCACGGCAGGCGCGGGATCGTCCCGTCGAATTATAGCAAACACGGGAAGTGAGCGCGCGTCTGGCGCGGCAGCAACCGGATCGGGCAAGTAATTGGCGAGAAGGGCCGCAGGTGGGACTGCTGGTCTGTCTCGCGCCATCCAAGCGCCGTCCCCGCGACCAATTTGAAGCCCTCCATCTCCCGGCGGCTGCGCCACACACGCGACGGCGGCGCGCAGGGCAACGGGGCCAGAAACCACGCCACAATCCCGTCGCAGTGGCCACGAGTTCTCCACCTGCGCCGGGCCGATATCGCCTGCCTGGGCAAGCCACCTGGCGAGTCAGGATTGGACGGGTCGCGCGGCTTCTAGAACAGGGCGACAGGGCGCCTGGTCCTGTCGGACGCGGATGGCGGGGTGCGGTGCGAGGAACAGCAGCCGCTGAGAAACACGGCGATTGGCAGCTCAGGCAGCGGGACGTGCGTGTATCGGCGAATTTCCCACGCGGCCGCACGCAAGCTCCCCCACCCCGCGCTCCCGGTCCGGCTGTGCGCAAAACGGCCATCCTGAAACGCTTGCGCGCGAGCAGGACGAGCCGGTTACCAGGACGCCGGAACCTCGTGGCCGTTTTTCCCTGCAACAGCCAGCAGCAATGAGGAGGCGCCGCACGCACGTCCCCGGAATCCCTTTAAATATACACGCCTGACAGGGCTCCCGCCTGCAAAAAAGCTTCTCCTTCTTCTTTTGTTTTTTCACATGCGCGTCGTTTCTTTTCCTGCATGCCCTCGCGCTACACGAAGCCACTGGCCGACGTCCTCGCCGCGAACCCTAATCCTCCGTCTCTTATTCAGCCACCGCCATTCATTATAGCTGCAGTAAGCAAGCACGCTGTGCTCCAGACAAACCGGCCATGGATTCGTGGGTCGACCCCAACAATTTGTAGTTTGCGCCCGCCATTTCCAGCACAACCCGCACCCGCTCCTCCTCCTCTCCTCCTCCTCCTCCTCCTCCTCCTCCACCCATCCACAATCCCGCCTCCCTTCTCCTCTCCGCCACCCTCCCCACTCTTCCCCCAGACCCCCCTCACCACGCAGCCATGCCAACCCACCCGCCCCCCCCCCCCCCCCACCCCCCCCCCCCCCCCCCCCCCCCCCCCCCCCCCCCCCCCCCCCCACCCCC